>JASFDF010000009.1:0-178459 GCA_036937115.1 Nidularia sp. FH-822889
ACATTTTAAAAATACTTACTCTCCTTCTGAATTTCACAAACACTACTGTGTCAGATATTACATTAAATATTGACATGGTCACGTGAATTCAACGCGCTCATCACGTGGAGACTACACACTATATTAGACAACAAACGTTCACCGTGTGATCTTCCACTTCAACTCATCCCCATCACCACCAACTTCCAGTCTCCCAATTGCACGCCTTATTCAAATCATCATGGTATGTGCCTATCCTATAGCGCTCATGCTTCGTTCTTATTACATTTCATGACTTTAGCCCTTTGGAAAAGGAAAATCGTTAGTCTCCCCCTCGACGCGTCAGGTTACGCGCAAGGTTGTACTTACTACGCCCGCTTCAGAGGGAAAGTTGCTGCTGATGGTGCCAAGAAAGAGTCTCGGTCTTCGAAAGCTGGTCTTCAGTTCCCTGTCGCCCGCATGCAGAGAATCCTCAAGAAAGAAAACCCTAAGATGCGTGTTGGTGGCGTTACCGGAGGTCCATACTTTCCATTATAAGCGATGCTGTCATACCGTATTCATGCTCTTCGCAGTTTATCTTGCAGCTGTCCTTGAGTATCTATGTGCCGAAGTACTAGAGTTGGCCGGTAACGCTTGCAGGGATAACAAGAAGAAGAGGATTATTCCTCGTCACTTGCAGCTTGCAATCCGGAACGATGAAGAGTATGTATCTCGTTTATGCTTCTTTATCTTTTCTCATAATATCCTTCAGGCTGAACAAGCTTCTTGGCCATGTCATCATCTCCGATGGGGGTGTTGGTGCGTACTAACTTTCTTCTTTCTCTTAACTTGTACTAAATTATCCATTCTGGAAAGTTCCTCACATCCTGCCAGAGCTCCTCCCACAGAAGTCCAAGGCTAAATCCGATGCATCTCAAGAAATTTAGGCATATACACTTCAGATCCTTTGATTTATTTTCTTGACACATTATACTTCCATGTCATATAATTCATCTGTACTATAGTTTGCCTCGCCCGGGTATCATGCATACACTGTACTTTATTGTATGTTAGTTAGCCTTTGCTCAATTGGAGCCAAGTGTATATATTTGCGATATAAGTCTGATAACTAAAATAAATCTTCTATGCTACAGCATATCTCGAAGGTCATTAATCATTTGGCGTCCATCTTGGCCGCGATCTTTTCAAGACTTGTCGCAATACGAGACAAGCTTAGCTCGATCGAAGGGAGTAATGCGCTTAGGTCTGCTGGGACACCCGACCCTACATTGCTTCCAGTAGGTACTCCGTTAACCTGAGCGGTAGGTTTCGGGGGTTCTGGGATATAGTCGTCGATAGCGTCGTCCATTACTACTTCGTCCACAGGATACGGCTCGAGTTCGGGGAGCTTGATTTTTTCAGTCGCGTATTGGATAGAACGAGTCTCGTTGATTATGTCCCCATAATCGGGACATGCGACATATCCAAGACACCCTAGTTTCTTTGGGTTAACTCGATGTCCCTCCTTAAGCAAGATCTTGAAAGCGTACACCCGTCGACAAGAGAGATCTACGAGTGCCCAAGCATTCCACTCCCATGCACCATCGTTCTTCTCCTGGCCAATGCCAAGGTCGATCTCGCTTTCACCAGTCTTGAGAGCCTGGTAAACAATCTTCGCAAGCCACTTATCATTAACTTCGTTGCCCGATATTTTGACAAGAGCATTTCCACCGCTAATCTGTTGAACGTGAACGTAAGCGCGTTCCAAAGTATCAAGGTTGTCAAAGTACAAGAAGGCGAGATCATTGCTGGCTTGCTCTTCAGGGCGGAAGGGTTGAAACACGTATTCGAGGACAAGGAAGCACTCTTCTCCTTCGATATCCTCAAGGACAAGTTTAATGCGGATAGGACGTTTACGCGCTATAAAAGCACGGTTCCACCAGCGCGTGTCGTGCTTGATGTCTTCCTGGGAACGGGGAACGGTGACCTGAAATTTGAGCTGGTGCGCCTGACGGGGTTCTATGGTAAGTGGAAGCACCGTCCCGTCCACCTGGCATGCTTGTACAGCAGTATATTCCTTATCGCCAACAAGGCGGAAGAAGGCAGAGACAGATGCAATGGTGACAGGGTTTTGCGAGCCTGCCGCGTGGTTGTTGAAGACAGACACAGTGCCATCGAAGTAATCCACATCATTTCTCGCAAACTGGGGGTTTGCAGTAAGGGGTGGATTGGAAACTGCCTTGAGGATCACACGAAGATTGGGAGACAGGGTCCTTGTCTTGAAATCTGTGCGCACAGGTCTAACAGGCTCGCCGGTGAGCTCAGGACCCACTCGAACAGTCTCGGGAAGAATATAGGGACTGCGGGGGGTGTAGGCTCTAAGTCCTCCTTCTGAGAGCGTGACGATCTCCCCAGTCTTAGTGCCGGTAGCGATGTCAATAGGACACATGCGAACGTAGGGCGTTTCTGAGGTGGCCGCTTTCGCAGTCAACTGTACCCCGACAATATCACCCGAAGTAGAGACAACCCATTCGGCCATTGCGAACTCGGAATTGCTGTCAGAGGTGCGGAAAATGAGCGTCTGGCGAGTCAATGCCACTGCTCTCGCAACAGATGCTAGTTCCTTCGTATTAAATGTATCGAAGAAGTAAGGCTTGTTGTGCCAGATTGAACCAACGGTGATAAGGATGGTAGGCTCATCAATATGAGCACCCCGAGATACCCAGCGGGACAAGCGCCCCACTGAGGCTTTTTCCGTTGCGCTGCTCTCGAGATTAGTGTCTTCTACAGAGGTCCATTTTTCCACCGTGTCGACATAATTCATAATACCCTGGGCACGCTTGAAGAATGCGCCGTATGGATAATCGCAGTGATGATTGGCACGATGTGAGCGATATTCGCAGGGATGGGAAGTACCGCAGCACGGATAGCTCTTATTCCAAGAGTCATACGCTGCACGGTGGAAAGAGCAGGATTTGGGTCCATTCGTGGAACTGCGGAATTCCTTGTCGCACTGCACGCATATGAACCGTTGCTCCGCCTCAGCAGCATTAATCTCAGCAGCTAGTCCTTTCAGCCCGTCTACCACTGCGGCACCGACATTCTGCTTGAGCATATCCTCCAAACGATCCTGGTTTTGGCGCACAGCGTCCGAAATATTCGCGTTAAGCTGCTCCATCACCGTCTCGTCCATCACAAAATGTTGTTCCTCCGCAAACTGCGTCACCAGCGTCGGACTGTGCGTAACTACCTCAAGACTGCCATGACTAGCAACGAACGTGCGAGCGGCTTCGTCTTCGGCATCAATTGGTACGGCGCGCGTGAGGATCTCGAGCTGCCCCGTCTGGTGTATCTGTAGACTCGTCATAAGGTCGTGGCTACACGCATTGATAGTCTCGGCACACGCAATGAACTTGTCCCTGTTGTTGATGCTGAGCCGACGGACCAGGCGCCCCTGCCGTCTATACGCTGAAATCAGAGCCGCCGCGTCCTTCAATGCGCCAATCATACGGTCAATAACCAGTCGCGTCGGCTCCATGACTTCCATTCGCCGCAGGACAGGCATATGACTGAGCATGAAGTTGATACGCTCAATAAGGTCATTGCACTTCGTGTCCGCGTCCTGGGCCTTCCTCTCGATGTCGATGATGATCTTGAGAAGGATAAATGCAGGGGCAACGAATGGCATCCCCTTGCCAAGGTCGGAAAGTGAGTCCAGAATTTGCATGGCCGACTGCAGAGTAGGGTTGTTGACCATTGGATCGACGATCATATTGGCACCAGCCACAATATTCATAGAGGAGGAGCGTATTGGTTGCCTGACGAGAGGGCTATCGCTGAATCCATCACCGAGTGAAGCCCTGCAACGAGTTAATAACCTAACGTTGGGAAGAACGCGTGGAACTCACATTTCTGGGAATAACTTTTGTTGGAGGAAAGACTAGCAGGAGTGAGGCGACTTATATATACCATCGTCAGGGGCAGATGTCCAAAATGGCACAGTTGTAGATGACAGTCACTGGATTCTGGCTATCGATGACAGTAAGAAGAGTCAACGGCGACATTGTTAGATATGCAGGCCGTTGCATCAGCCGCTCAGTGCCATACTAGCGAAGGACAGGAAGAGACAGCAGCAGAAACGTTCGAACGAGCAATGCAAGCGTAGCGAAAGCGAGATTGTAGCGTTAGCCAAGTTGCGGCCAAGTGTTAGTATACTCTGAATGTTAGCCGCGTCTCCATGATATATCTTTCTGGGATTTTGGAATATAGGGCTTGAGCATCTCCACAAAGCTGGCATGGCCTGATCATCGTGTGAAGTATTTTTGAGTGATTGAGCCACTCTCAAAGTCCAGGATAAATGATAGATCTCGATAGCATATAGTTTTACTCATGCCACACCTTCGCACAATACCATCTCAAGGCCCACATTGAAGGCACAGTATATCTCCTGATAGTGAAGGAGCATGCTCCATACCCACCACGCTCCCGTCTCTCAGTCTCTGCTCTCTCTTGAAGACAGGTCGGACATATTAAATCATATGCATAGACGCATGAAAGTATTTTTGGATGATGCGCGTAGATACAAGTAAACTGAAAGGAACGACAAAAGTAATGGGGCTTGTAGTTCTCTTTTACTTGAGGGGGATGAATCGGGAAGCTGTAGAGCGTCATCAGGAAAATCTTGAGTTTCGGAGCGTGGAGTAGAAACGAGGAATACGTACAATGAGTCGCACCAATCTGTAAGCAAATAGTAAATAAACGAAGGAAAGAAGACAAAGGCAAGATAACGTACACCGGGGCGACCGTGCTTGACGGGTCGGTACGAGCACGAGAACTCTCCAAGGTAGTGACCAGTCATCTCAGGCTTGATCTCGACAGAGTTGAAGACCTATCCACCCTACGCATCAACTGCCCGTCCATAATAAAAATCCTATCCAACGCACCTTTCCGTTGTAAATCCCCACCACGCTGCCAATCATCTCCGGGACGATAATCATATCGCGCAAATGGGTCTTGACGACCGCAGGCTTCTCATTGGGGGGTGCCTCCTTCTTGGCCTTGCGGAGCTTTTTGATGAGGCCCATTGGGCGGCGCTTGAGACCGCGCTGGAAGCGACGGCGGGCGCGAGCGTGTACGAGCTATCGTTTCGGGTGATAAGAATATGGATGGAAGGAAAATATGAGACTAGCGCACTTCAACGAACTAAAAATCGAAAGCAAAAAATCAGCATTTCATGAAGAGAAATCGGGATAAAAAGCAGACGCACATCTTCGTTACTCATGTCCAGGAGCTTGTCGAGCTCGATGCCACGGTAAGAGAACGTGCGGAATGTTCTCTTCTTCTTGAGCTCGGCAGCCACGGAAGGGTCGGTAACGGATGCGTCAGCCTATATATCGCGCACACCGTCAGCACCTCCCCAGACGAAACACAACAGCTTGCGCACCATGATTGCGGTTGTCGGCGAGTCTTGAACCTGGTCTTGACGAGGGGCGGCACTGATTTGCGTACGGGCGGAGTGTGAATTTGGAAAGTTGTGGCTCAAACCTTGGCACGTGGTACTGTACAGTTTCTGGCACCACTGAACTTGGCACCGAGGGTTGCGCCTTGCTATCTCCAAAACTCATCGGATAGAATCCACAGGTCTTCCCTCGAGGATTAAATGTACGTGTTCGAGGCCACAGTTTAGCACAGGCAGCTGACTGGGCTCTTTTTTTCGCAGTGATTTGTGGCTACCGGCTCTTAACTCGTCCACTTCACTTGATTACTTTTTAAAGTATGTCTAACTCAAGTTCCACAAGTTCTTCGTGCTCATGCCTATGTAGATGCGCCATATCGCTGCATACCTCCTCCTCCAGATCGGTGGCAACGCCGAACCTTCGGCTGCTGATATCAAGAAGCTCCTTAGTACCGTTGGTATTGAGTGCGACGATGACCGCCTCGAGAAGCTCATCTCTGAGCTGGAGGGAAAGTCCATCAACGATGTGAGATTTTTTCTAACTGCTTTTGCGATGGTGTGCTCATTCTATTTGCTATTAGCTGATTGCCGAGGGATCCTCCAAGCTTTCCTCTGTAAGTTCTGGTGGCTCGTGTGTATCTGGTGACCCATTTGTTGATAATTTGCGAAGGTTCCTTCCGGCGGTGCTGGTGCCGCACCTGCTGCCGCATCGGGTGGTGCTGCTGCTGCTGCCCCTGCTGCCGAGGAGAAGAAGGAGGAGAAGGCTGAGGAGAAGGTTTGTGCTGCGATTCTCGCGGAGATGCACTGTGCTAATGACGAATGCAGGAGGAGTCGGACGACGACATGGGCTTCGGTCTCTTCGATTAAAAGAACAGCAGAGGGGGGGCGTGGTTGTGCTATAAGTAGTGTACTATTAGCTGATCATGACACGAATGCTACCACTGTTTACGAACTATTTGAGAGCGTGCTGCATAAGGGGTTTCCTATTGGGGAATAGTGAGCGGTGCCGGAAGCGGCAGGAGACACCCACGAGATTGGATACGGAAGAGCTCGGGAGTAATAGGTAGCCATAAGTGGTACCGGCGGTGAGAGTGGCGGTGATACACATGCCTAGGGTAAGATCAGATTGCGATGTGCATGCTTGCGAGTGCTTGTGAGGTGCGGTTTGACGAGGGGGAGGAGACAGGGAGGAGGACTGGGTGGACGGTTGGACTGGTGCACAAATACACTGAGTATGATGGACAGAATAGACTGGCTGAACAGGTCTGCTGAATGCTTGAGTGTAAAACCTGCAACGTCTCAGAGATGATGCGGGGATGTCTTGGCACGAGGAATGCCGGCGGACCGATAAGGGGAGCGGCAGAGCCCGGCTAACGGAGACTTGAAGGAGGCGAGGGGCTCGGAGGACGTCTGAACCATCTCTGACGGGAGAGTTGCGACTGTCTACCTCTGTCTGCCCATACTCTCCTCCGTACACTCACCTCTGCTAGTCCATTGCTGTTCTCCTCCTCCTTCTTCCCTTCTAATCCTCTTTCAGCTGCCCACAACCTAGCCGGAATCTATTCTCTCTCTATCGCCGTAATAGCCAGCTCCGTCCAAACAAAACAACCCCGCTGTTCACTCGTGTCTCCTCCTCCCCCTGTGCATGTCACTGTCCCTACATGCAGCATTTCGACCGCTCAGCCCCCAACCCACAACCCGCCCCGGCCTCCTTTTCTTCTTCCTTTCTCACGCAAAACCAGTACCCAAATACCCCCGTCGCCTTCATCCACGACGCCCCCCCCACCGACGACAAGGACCCCAATGCCCTCTTCATGAAGGGCCCCAAACGGAAGCGTCTTGCAAAGGTACTCCTCTCCACCCTCGCCCCTTTCCTCCAACTAACTTAATCTCGAACAGGCCTGCGATGCCTGCCATAAAAGCAAGCGTCGCTGTGATGGCACTGGTAAGGTTATCCTCCTCTCGCCCAGTACACCCCCCGCTCACCCCTCTTTACCTTCGTCTACAGCCCCGTGCAGCAACTGGTAAGCACCCATCCCCTGCCCACCCACTCCATGTTAGACCCGTCCAGCTCATCTCTACCACAGTTACTACGCTACTAAACTATGCTCCTACACCGACGCTTCAGGCCGCCCGGTCCCTGCCCCGCGTCCAGGCAAGCCGGACAGAGCAGAGGTCCAGCCCTCCACCGATAGCCGTAACCCGCCGTATAACCAAGCACAGTCCTCCCATTTCTCCTCCCCCGAGTCCTCTCGCTACCCCCACCGCATGGGCCAAGCCTATCAAACCACCTCGAGTTCGTCCTCCTCCCAGAACATACCGCCGGGCGATCACAGCGAGGACGAACGTATCAACTCCAGGAAGCGTTTCAGAAACGACCGAGGCAACCCCGTGGCAGCCGAGGATCTCATGATCGACGGCCCTATCACAGCCGTCAACATGGATCGCCCTGCCCCCGTCGAACTGAATCCCGCCCTCACCCGTGAACTCACAAACTGTAGCCTATCTTCTTCCTCCCGCGCAATCATCAGATCCTGATTATTGTTTTTTTTTTGCACAACAGTATTTTTCACGCATTGCCACCCCGCACGCGCCATTATCCACAAACCCACCTTTTCGGCGGATCTCAGCCACAACCGTGTTCCATCCTATCTCCTCCATGCCGTCTGCGCGCTTGCCGCCCCGCTGTCCAAGCAGCCCCGCATCCGCACCACTCCGTCACGCTTCGCCGGCAAGCCCTTCGCGCAGGAAGCCCTCTCCCTCATGTTCGACGGCGCTGGCCGGCTCATCTGCGAGCAGAACCTCGCTACTGCCCAGGCCCTCTGCCTCCTCCAGATGCACGACGGCACCATAAAAGACATGCACTCCGCATGGAACTCACGCTATCACGGTACTTGCTTTCCCCGCTCATTTTAGCCCCGGGACCCCTCAGAGAATACTGATCTTAGAATTAGACCTTGCCCTCGCTATCGTGGAGAAGCTCGGCGTGCACAGTCCGGAGCACCCGACGCTTACGCCTGTGCCCTCGCCCGAGTTCATCCAGGCGTCGCTCGAGCGCGAGGCCATCCGGCGCATCTTCTGGCTCATCCACACCCTAGACGTTATGGCCTCCATCTACTTCAAGAAACCCATCACGTTCACTGACCAGGACCTGCGGCTCAGGCTTCCCGTAGATGAAACTAGCTTCGAACTAGGCGTCCACTCGACCTTGCCAGGTGAGTTGCCGCAATCCCCACCATAATGTTCCGCTTCATTCCCCGCCGCGGCTTCTCGAGCTTCTTCGCCTTCTTTCTCTGATCCAGCGATGGGGCGCCGAGTTCCTGTCCCCGCTTTTCCTCTCGCGTTCCTCTCCTCATCCTTCGGTTCCATGCTAAAATGACTTGCCAATTATAGAATATCTCTATCTCCCGGCGGTACGGACCCAGAACGCATCGGAATTCGGCCACCTCATTCGTATCCTCTCGATCTACGCCAAAGTAGAAGTTATCCTCGACGAGCTAAATGGTCCGCTACCTTTCCTCCTTTCCCTCTTCTAGCACCAGTTGCCCCCCCCCTCCACTGCTCTCTTCCTCTCTCTCTGCGCCACACACGTTCTCATCTATCCTTTATTTAGACCCAGAATCGCTTATAAATCCATCAGCGACACTGCTGGAGGCCGAGAAGGATATGGACGTACGTGGACCGTTCTATTATTCGCTCCAGGTAGCTGATATCCGCGCCGCCGGCTATCAATAGGTCTGGGCAAACACCCTCCCGGAACATCTTCGTTTCTCAGAAGAGAGTCTTCAAGTCCAGCAGTCGATGTTCGAAACCAGCTCAAACACAGGCGCATGGTGCTGGTGCTCTATGCACGTCTACCACGCCTCTTGCGCGTTGGCCATCCATTTTGTGAATATCTGCTTCCTCATATTTCCAGCTCGCCTTTAGCTTGGTGCTATTTCTTCTGCCAACCTTCTCGTCTTTTTAATACGTACGCTAACTACTCTTCCACCACCTCAGGCTAGACTACGTTGTTCTCCGAGGGGAAATAAGCAGGCTCCTCAATGGGCTCTCTCGTTGCTGAATTTGATCCTCAACTTGCTTGGGGACCGTGCCAAAAATAGCACCTTAAGTGAGCCTTGACCTTTACCTACTATACGCCATACCATATCTGACGTTGTGTCTAGTGGGCGCCGCACTCTGGGTCAGGCAACCTTTCCGATTGTCCTGCGGATGATTCATTACTGACATCACATTCTTTTTTAGTCGCTAATCAAATACTGCAAAAGGGATGACGCGCAAGTTCATGCATGGAGCGTGGAATACGAAGAGTCCTTTGGGACCAGGATGTATGAGTTAGTTCAGGATGGAAGACCGTCTCCACCTCCGCAACTTCCGTATCCCCAGCAGCAGCAACTGGCACCTGTCCAACAACAGCAACAGCAACAACTCCAACAGCCCTCATCATCACATCGACAATTGTCCGACGCACGGAATTCCATCGTGAATCCTTCCCATACGGGGGCGCGTCCGCCACCACATCAGCGTGGAGGTGACACGTCGTACAGCGGTCGCAGGTCCCCGAGCTCTTCCCCAACCTCCTATCCTCTCGGCCGATCTCTCGACGAACTCCGGCTACACAACAGCAATAATGCCTCCAGTCGGCCGCTTCCAGGTGACGGCAACACTAGGGACGCGCGTTCAGGGTCAAATTCAGTGGGCATCGGAGTCGGACCGGCCTTGGGACATGGTGGGAACGATAGTCAGAAGTACAGCGTGTACAATGAACGCTCTGAAAAGGAGGTCAGTATTCCATTTCAGCGCTCGCTGATACAGTGACAAGTTTTGGGGTGCAGTTCTGATGTTGATCCTTTGTTTCATAGAATGGGGTTAATGGGGTTGTCGGCGGCCCTATAGGTGCTGCGAACGGTATCGGGCAGGTGAACGGCGGAGCAGCTGCAGCTGTAGCACCAGGAGCAGCAAGTGGTATGAATGACAGCTCGGGGAGGAGCCATGGTATCGGGATAGGGGACAGTCCACAGTCTCTTCCATCTCTGAAAGCCAGTGGGCTGCTTGACTCATGGCCGTCCTCAAGGGCGGATATGCCGAAGCAGCAGCAAATCCACGGCAATAACCCACGCTCATCACCGCGGAGGTCACCGCCCCCCAACCCTCACGACATGGACGCCCGCTCGACCACAACGATAGGGATGCCTGTCGGGTTGCAGTGGTTGGCCAATGAGTCGAGGTAGGATCGATTGGTAGAAACCCTTTTTTGGATGGAGAGTCTTGGTCGGAGAACCGATCCCCCCTGTCGCTTGCTTGCCTTCAATTTGCTTTATACATGTAATGCTTTCAATTTTCTATTCCCTTGTTTTGTGTCTTATCCTTGCACGCAAAAGCATAACTTGTCGCATTTTTGTAGAACATCTCATCCGGAGACCGTGAAGCGCACCCAAGGGCTCATAATAATGTGGACTATGTATGTATGATCGGATTTGATATCGTATCCCTGTAGTTACTGAGTACATTGGCTCTTCTCTTTAATTAATGCCAGCCGCGCCCTACGTGGTATGGAGTCCGTGTGCTGTGGATTGCATCATGTCGTGCATAATCGGGTTCGTATTATTCCTATGCTCCAACTTTCTTGAGGTTGCGGTGGAGCTCCGGTTCGACAAGAACAACACGGTCAAGGAGTTTCTTGACAACTGCATCCTTGTTCCGGCTGTAGGAATCGGTGATTTCCAGCAGCTTTACCTCCGTGTCACGATCTACGGCTGTTTGGGCGCTCGAGGTAGTGCCAGCATGCTACGAAGACGGAACAATAATGAGAGTGATGAGCATAGTATAGAAGTTAGACACGTACCGATGCCTCAAACGACTTGAACTCCTGATCCTTAGCCTTCTTGTACTCCTCTATCTCCTTAGATGCTTCTGAACGAGCATCCTTGAGTTTCTGAACACGATCTGCAAGCTTCCGTTAGACCAACGAATGCGAGTACGCGGGCGTCAATGGACAAACATTGACGGGCCTGCTGCACTATTTTGGCGGCTTCTTTCTCCGCTTCGAGGAGGGTTTGAATGCCCTGTGACTGTTGGGCGGCCTTTCCATGAGGAAATATGAGATTACTGAGCACCGACTGCACGACGAGTCTCGACGTACCATTCAGTGGGTAAGGTAGGATTGAAACCCCGCTCCGACATTACAGCAATAACAAGTTGTTGATCAACTGATTCACAGGGTTACTTCAAGTGCTTACCGGCGTGCCAGGTGCTTACAACTTCCTTTACGCTCTACTCGCAGCATGGTATCCTCAAATAGACTGCGAAACGGAACTGACGCATCTGCTGCGCTCAGACAGAGAAGCCTTTCATGATCCATACCGAGCATCTCCCTCGTAAACACCTTGTTTCCCTGAGTAAGTGTTGGCACTTTGCCGCTTGAGGGTCGATGGATATTTATCAGCCGTGGGTCCCTAGTATCCTTCCTCCACACGATTCGTTTCTGGAAGCTCCGTTATTGCGCTCCGGAGTATCCAGCTTCTCGGGGAAAACCACCAACCTGTACTGATGCCTTGGTGTCCATCTACTGTCCAACATATCTCTCGTGAAGTTGTAATTAACTCAATCTCTCCTCATGCAAGGCGACTAGCAGGATTTTCACACCTTATTTCTATGCCGCGGACTTCATGCAAAATATCTTCCCTGTTCTGTGAAAGCCTGGATCTGCCTGTACCCTGACTAGAAAAAGTGCACACACATGACGTCTCCTCTCCGATCCTGGGAATAAACCACTCCAGGAGACCGTCAGGGTAACGGAGATTTCTCCTCACGGCTTATCTTGAGATGTGAAGTTGTCTAATGTCAACCGCATGCTTCCCACTTTTTCGTTACGGTTACGGAATCCCTCGGAATTCCAGTGATACTTCCCCGAAAACGGAGCACAGCTGTATTATGTAGGATTTAGACTTCCCTGCATTGCCCATGCGTCGAGATATTTAAATCATAAAATTTACTTGACAGTTTGTAAGGTCCCTTTGGATCTGACCATCCAATATTTCTATTTCTAAAGTCTCCTAGAATGCTGGAAGAATGAGGGCTTTCAACTATTTTCGCCCGCGTAACTTGTCAGGTATGGGGACTGTAACGTAAGAAGGAGAAACATTGACTCTGACATTAACAAAAAATCATGTTGTGTGTAAGCATGGGTCTGGAGTAGCTCGCTTCGTTACTTCCAATTTCAAGCGCCCGTGCGAGATATGGCCCGATAGCAGTCGATGGAACCGATTTTTAATCCTTCAACATTTAAAGAGGTCTAGAAAAAAAAAACTATCAATTATAGCAACAGTGACAGCAATGTTACGTGAAGTTCAGTCAACAAAGAACATTGAAGTGAAGTATTTCTACAGCATAGACTGCTATAGTAAGGAGGTACACATGCGCACTCGTAACTGTCCGTCCCTCTATTGGGAATGGTCGCCGGCGCCAAGGTCTAGTGCATACGACGAAAACCAAGAAACAGTAGACATGAGGAACTCGCCATTAGGATCGACTGCTACAGCTTTTTCAACTGTTCCCAGTCTACTGCTAGTTCGAAGAATGAAGGCAGAAGGAGCCACAGTGCCTTTCTTCCAGCTTCGTGAATTTCCTCCGCTTTGGCTTGGCACACTGCACAAAATTTTACGGGTTGAACTGGAAATTTTTTGAAAGCCGTTTCTACCCTCGGAAGCGGTGTCCACAGATTTTCAAAGGCTTCGGATCGAACGAGCTCACAGCTACCCCGCAGATTATTACAGCCTATGCAAGGTATAACGCGACCTGAAATTGCCCATCGTAGGGTATATCTTCCTTGCGCTTCAAGTATCTTCTCCCGTCCTAGAACGCAGACTCGCTGAACATCAGGTGGAAGTGTAGAGATGGTCCCGTCTGCACGCTTTAATCCATTGAAAAGAGCATCCTGCATAATGTATGAGTGTACAAGTGTTGTATGAAAACAGTGACACGCACCAGATCTGATGTAGAGGAAAAATAGGCCGCTGGAAGGATGGAATGGAGAGAAATTTCCCGCGCGACGTTCACGACGTCGAATACTGTGCAGTCATTTCCTGGGGCAATAAGAGATTTAATCGCGGCAGATTCCCGATCAATCCATGCTTCGAACGTGTTGGGATATCTCGAGGTCAGAAGGCGTACAGCTTCGTTTCGCAGTGAAGGGAAGTCATATTTGTGCCCCAAGCGTATCATTGCCAGAACAGTGGAAAGCGATGGGGATCCTTCCGTGTCATCGAACCTACATATAAACTTAATGTATCTACAGCACGAATTATCGACACTGTAACACTTACCGGTCATACAGAGCGACTAGGAGTTTTTCCACTTCTTGTGAAGGATCTGAAAGCTGAACTACCGGACAACCCTCTACTGTGGGTTCTCTTGGGGGTTGCGGTACCCCAAATAAGTCTCGAAAGAAAAAAGAATGCCTGCATAAAACGCCTCTATGAACTCGAAATTGCATGGATTCAGCCTGCAAAATGACATTTCCATCTTCGAACCAGATGTTAGGGCATTTTTGTATGGGTCTATCGGCAGTAGAAGATGAAGTTTCCATTCGAGGGCGTTTTGCAGGAGTTGGCTGAGTTTCGGACATAGGAGACAGTAGGGGAATGATTCATATTAGTTCGAGTTTATAAGGCTGTAGATAATGCATAGACCCTCGGTAAGGACCTGGTGCAAACTCAAATTGTCGGAATCAGCTGCGCCAAGTTCCAGACTCGGTCACGTGATTCATATATAGGCGCGCCATTTCTCAAACCCAGTTCACTTCTCTATGTTTCATTGAAGTCTCATTCATCCTCCGAATCACAGTGACTCTTACGATCGGTCTATGATGCTCACCTATATAACCTCTGCGTGTCTCTAGTTTTGCTCCCATATCTCTTGCTTTCCGACCACCATCCAAACCCGATTCACTTGTCTCACCTGCTTCCCCAGAATTTTCTTGTATCCTCTTCCTCTCTAAACTTGTCCACAAATCACAAATGTTCTCAAAACTCTCCAAAAAGATCTTCCGTGCGAAAAGTACCCTCAAGGCTTGCGTCAAGCGTATCAAAAACAGTGCTACGTCCAATCCTTCTGTTTTTACTCTAATGTGGGTCTCGTCCTACCGTCAGGCTGTAGAGAATACAGCAGCGACTGTTGGTGTACATGTGAATGTGGAGAGCGTTGTGGATGATGAGGAAGCAAGTACTGAGGTTGAGACCGTCGAGAGTCTCAATGACTTAGGCGACGAGAGCGAATGCGTAGTGGTAGGCGAGACCGAGGATGAAGGCAACACTTAATGCCTCAGAGCCTAGAAAAGCTTGCAATTCCTTCTACTGCACCCAGAGCACAACTTTCGTAAACTTTTCCGAATCCTCGCCTGTGATGTTAATCACTTTCTATCTGCCAATGGTATGTGATCCTCGGGGCTCTGTCGGTGCTGACCTTCATTTCTCCCCGCCTCCTGCAGCAACAGATTCGGATGTTTCTCCAGATACGATTTTTCTCGCCAACGTTACTATTTTCCTTATCACCTCACCTACCCCACCCACTTCGTATACATCTCTAAGCGAGGTCTCTACTGCTTCGAGCGAAGCACCCTCTCCTTCAAGCGAAGTACCCACCCCTCCAAGCGTAGTCACGACTGTTTCAAGCCAAATGCCCTTCATCGACATCAACCTTCTTACGCCGCCGCCCAAGCACTCCATACGCAGGACGAAGCGAAGCGCGCCAAGGTCTAGGATGCCAATGCGCCCGGTGCCGAGGCCTAACGCTAGTTTCTCAGCGCTCGTTAACACGACGGTGACTGAGGCTCAACTGGTGCTGTATTTGGCTAGCTCTTGACTATGTTCGGTGTTCTCGCTCCGCTTGTAAGCGTGCTCTGCGTATCTGTCTCGCATTGACACAACTTTGTATGTCTTCACAGATTATCTGTCGTATCTGTTGGGCTCGCTTACCTCTCTTGCTTGTGAACTTGTATTTGGTGCATTCTATCATGGACTCTGGATCATCACTATCCCTATATTTTCTTGTTGCTTTCAAAATCTCAAGCTTGCTGTCTCCTTTTTGCTTGTCATGTTGCTTCACGTGTATCCCCCTGGATTATTACCACTCTAGGTATTGCTCATGCTGCTGCCGCGCCTCCTATTGCTATAAACGGTGGTACGGTAAACAGGAAAATTATCAAGATGTTAATAAAGCATTCAGAATTATCATGGAAGCAGTCATCTTTGCGGTTTTCTTGACTCGCTGACCACGACCAAGAACTAAAGCAGAAGCAATTACCACACTGGGCTGCCATCACCTACCGTCGACGGCCATTCATCCATGGCTCAGACGCCGCATTTCCGTACCGTTACTGTGCCATATACCCAAGCTCTCAAGCGCCTCACAGGACGGAGACGGTGTCCGTAATACGGTTACCGTAGAACCGTCAGTACGGTCACAGTGTCCAGCCCTAATCGTGAGGATAGAGGTTTGAAATGACTCATCGACAAAGCCGCTGTTACCCCGCTCGTCATACGGTTCACTAGAAGATTAGTGCTAATTATCCCATATGTAGTGATGAGAAGCTTGGTCATCTATACGTCTGTTATATTACAAGCATCAAACTGGAATCACTTGCTTGTTTGCTTTTGTATGACTTTTCCACCTCTGTAGTATCTTTCCCCACTAGTAAATTTAGACCCATGTTCCAAACTTCCACGGTCCAACATGACGATTGAAAATTGGCAGATGGCACAAGAGGGCAGGCCGCATAGGACCGCAGCACTGCAATAACCGGCTATATTAGCGAGCTCCAGGAGCACATGATAAATTCCCTCCGGACTATTGTATCGTGAAGCGTTACTACCATGGAATACCCTCAAGAGAAAAAGGACGATAGCCTACTTCCTATCCAGACTCTTGCATCAAGGTTGCCAACTCCCCAGACCTCTAAGCCCAGAACGCGGCTCTATCGCCTACTCCATGGACTCTTCGTGGCCAGCGTAATCTATAACTCCCTGAATGGCGCTCGGATTATAGCACGCCACTTTGACCTGAGCATCTGGCCTCAAACAAAGCATGAAAGTCTCTGCCCGCAAGTGGATATTCTTACCCCAGAGAAGAACGGACAGCTCTGGAGCGACTTGAGCGAGAAGATTGGGACTGATGATTTCAAGAGCAAGGCTGTTAACTGGCTAGGCGGTGCTGTGAGAGTTCCGTAAGCACACACCACCATCTCTTCCAGCTTAACCACGTCATTTAAATGCATTACGATGTCGATAGAACGGAATCATTTGACGATATGGGTGCAATTGGAACAGATCCGCGTTGGGAAGCCTTTGGTCCGTTCCATGACTATCTCCTGGGCGCTTTCCCGCTTGTGTAAGCGTGTCGTGCAGAGATTTGTCCAGTGTTTTCTGACACTGTATTTCCAGCCATACTTCGCTCAAGATGACAAAGGTTAACACATATGGACTGTTTTACGAGTGGATAGGTTCCGATGCATCTCTTAAGCCGATTCTTTTGGCTGCACACCAAGGTTGGCATTACCCATCAACAGTCACATTCAGGTTTCTCACTTTCTTCAAACAGACGTCGTCCCTGTGGCACCCACTACAGTGGATAAATGGACACACCCTCCGTTTTCTGGATATTTTGATGGTATTTTGAATTCTTAATCCAGCTTTAACTGCGCTTATGCTCATCGCACAGGTGAGCGTATATGGGGCCGAGGCAGCTCAGATGACAAGAGCGGACTCATCGGTATTCTGTGAGCATAAGATGACTTGATAACGGCTTATTTATTCACTTTCGTCTGCCCACTGTTATTAGATCTGCTATTGAATCCCTTCTCGGAAGTGGATTTAAGCCAACCCGGACTGTTGTCCTCGCTTTCGGCTTCGATGAGGAAACTAGCGGTAAACAGGTATGCCATTCACATCTCTTCGTTTCGTGTGACTAAATTCTCATGTAGGGAGCAAGCGCATTATCGCATGCACTCCTAGAGGCTTATGGTGAGAACGGGTTCGCGTTCGTGGTCGACGAAGGAGGTACGTTCATCTTCCTTCCCTAGGCTCGTTTACTTAATTTTTGTGTCAGCCGGGTTCCAGGAGCAATATGGAGGCGTCTTTGCCACTCCTGGTATCGCAGAGAAGGGGTATCTGGACGTCCGCGTTCAGGTGACTGCACCTGGTGGCCACTCCAGTATCCCCCCAAGCCATACTGTAAGCAAGAAATATGGTCTCGCAGCAATCATTGATTATGTGTGAATAGAGCATCGGTATCCTTTCCGCACTTTTGGTTCATTATGAGACGCACCCGTACGACGTTTACTTGGTCAGTCAAATTTTTGCTTGATGCCTAAAATCAAAAACTTACAAGTCTATAGAGAAGAGAAGACCCCCTCTATACAACTTTCCAGTGTATCGCAGAACATGCTAAAGACCTGCCTTCTCGAGTACGCAAAGTCATCAAGCGCTCAGCACACTCCAAGAAGGCCTTGGATGATTTGCAGTCATTTGTATCCGGTAATCTTGTATACAAAAGTCTCGCTGGTACTACTCAGGCGATCGATCTCATCGAGGGCGGCGTCAAATCTAATGCTTTGCCCGAGCAAGCATGGGCTCTCGTTAACCACCGCATCTCCGTCTTGAGGTTCGTTGACGATTCTCCTCAGTAAATTATATGCTGACAGACCTAAATAGCTCTGTCGATGCAACTAAAGAACATGACACTAAACTTTTAGCGAAACTCGCATCCAAATTCAATCTAACCTACAACGCGTTTGGAACTCGCATCTCGGAGGAGGATGCACCCTCCAGCGGTACCTTGACTCTGATCGATGCCTTCGGTTATGTCCTAGAGCCTGCGCCTGTTACCCCCACCGAGAAAGGTGCCGGCCCTTACGAACTACTGTCTGGGACGATCAAGGCGACATTCAACTCGCATAGAAATCTTGTGGGTGCCGATAACATTCATATTGCCCCTGGAATCATGTCCGGCAATACTGGTATATATTTACTATCCCTATTTGAAAGCACGTTAAGAACTGAATTCCCCCATCCAGACACTCGTTACTACTGGAAGCTAACTCCTCATATATTCCGCTATGGCCATCATAACGGTGGAAACGGAACTGATGTACTGTCTGGTATACATACAGTCAACGAATGTAAGTGAAACGGCATTGATATGAATATTGTCATACTCATATATGTCTGCAGCCATCGTCGTTGATTCATTCTTGGAGATGATCCGGTTTTTTGTTACCCTTATCCTCAATTCCGACGAATCCACCGCTCTGTAATTGTAATGCCTGTGCATTACCCATCAGAGAGTGGTGGAACCCTACCCCAAAGCCATGTATTTTTCTCGTGAAGTTCAAATCAGCGAAAAAAAAAAAATTTGCGCAATGGTGTTTTAACTCCAGACTTATTCCATTGTTTGAATTGAAGGCAAATGAAGAACGAGACAAATGAAACGATAAATATTGTCATTGGAATGCATACTTAGACTCAAATTTGCGAGTGTCTACCCGTTGTAATCTAGTCATAACTCAGTATCACCAACCTGGAGATAATCTGCGCAGACCAAACCACCATGGAAGCTGGAGGCACAGGAAGGACAGAGTTCAGAGAGGCAAGCCGAGCATTTAACAACGAAGCCTGACTCATGAGTCTTAAAGGCTGCTTCGCAATTGATGGTCGGGCAGAAAAAGTACTGCTCTGAAGTGCGGATGAATGAAAGGAAAGAGGACCGAAGAAAAGACACCTCTTCGTCCATACGCAGAACATCTCTGACGACGACATAGGGAATATGCATGCCACAGCGGGTCGTTTTGCCTTCCTCGTTAACATGTTGTGCAATGCACGTCAGAAGTGTGAACGGCGGACTGGCTGCAACGCGCAAGGCGTGCTGCAGACATGCCGTGCAATAGGCATGTCTGCAAGACAACTTGATCGGCAACACACACTCGCGAAGACAGATATGACAAACGCCTCTATCTGTGGTCGCAAGTATTTGTGTTTCGGCAGCTGCATCTGTGGCAAGAATGCTCTGCGTTTTCTCCGACATGAGAATGAGTGATTCACCTCTGAGGATCAATTTCGGGTCGACAACGTCGAGCGTTACCTTATTGACTCCGAAGTCATCTTGGAGAGCCTTCAATCCGCCGTCCAGAAGTCCACGTAAGAAGCTCCGTTCCAGGGATATTTCGCACTGGCCTTTCTGCACCTTCTGCAATAAGCGCATCACTGCTTTCCTGCCCTGCTCCTGCCCTGCACTGTCGCCGAAAAGATGGATAGATTGAACACGCTCGTCGCATTGGATAAAGTAGGGCGCGTCCTTGTTAAGCTTCTCGAGTGCTCTGAGGCTACTTTCCGTCTCGAAGTACGGATCCCATAGAAGGGCACCATCCCTAGTTAACATGTCACCACGCAAAAGTCGAAGCAATTCCGCATTGGCCCTGCCAAACATCGTAGGCTGTTCATTCGAGCCTTCAATACGTACACAGATTGGTGTGTCGTCGACGTGGTGTCGGATCTTGACATGTTTTTCTGCGGCGTATTTATCTCGAAGGCGGTCAAATTCGCGGACGAGGGCACAAAACAGCGCCTGAGAGACGCTATATTTGCCATAATATGTTTGCTGCACGGCGAAGGATTGATCTCCCAGGAACTTGTACTTTTTATCACGCAACTCCCGCACTGCATTTTCAGCGGCCGCCTCGGTGCTAAACGTCGCAAACGCTATCACTTTATACTGGGGCGTGTTCGACGAGAGCACATCGAAATCATCCAGAGCGCCGAATTCAGCGAGTAGGGCGCGGATATCATCCACGGGAGATCGAGTGTATGTCGGCTCTCCCATTGATATAGTGGCCACCTCAGGACAGAGTGCCACGATTACATCTCTCGTAGTATTCGGCGGAAGATTAGCCAGTTTTACGGCGTAATAATTCTTCTGCGTTGGTCTGACAAACGAGCTCTGCACCTGCCTGCCACCGCAATCAAGTCCATCCAGTCTCAGCGCTTCAGCCTTCGCCTTGGTAATCGACGTATAATGAGCCCATGCAGTCATTGTAGCAAGCGGCCAGGAAAGCTTGACCGTTCGGCATTCCAGGGGTGATTTAATATCTACATGCGGGCGGGTATGTAGAAGGGCTGAGAGCTGCCGCGAATGATATAGCTGTCCATGAAGACGAAGTGCAGCATCTGCTGCAGCTGAGGCGTCTTCGAACTCGACTTGAATTTCCGAACTTTCTTCCTGTTCATTGAGTAATATAATCTCCGCAATGCGTCCGAAACTTCCTGCGAGGTCTTCAATGTCATCCATTGTTACGTCTGGCACCAGGTTCGACAGTATCACTTTCCTCGACTCTGTCGAAGAGATGATTTCCTCTGGTACAGAATCGGATCCGAAGCGGACTTGACAGTTAAACATGGTCCGGTCCACTACAGGATGCTCGTAGTACTTAAAAAAAGTTTTTTCAGTAAGCAAAATATGTAAATAAGGACAATACACGTACAGTTTCGGAGGAACTATCGGAATCATTCGTCTCTTCCTCCTCAGGCTCGGCATTGGCAGCCTCCTCTTGAATATTAGTTTCAGCCTGGGCTTCCTCGCGCGGAAGGTTACCTTCCGCTGAAGATAGCGCTGGAGGATCTCGTGCTCCAGAACCTGGCTCGGGAAGCGGTATATGCAAGTACAAGCACCAGTCACCCTTCGGACAATAGCCTTGCCCAAATGATTTACAAGGTTTATTTATCTTCTGAGGCTCACTAGGTTTCGGAGGTTCCGGCCAAGGAGCAGACCACGATTCGGCATTTTCGTCCGCGGCAGCGATCTGTGACTCACCCTCGTGCGCATCGACTTCTCCTTCCCTTTCTTCGTCGCCCTTGGCTGCCGCAGCGGAGTCATCTGGAGCGAACCAAGCCTCCACCGGAGCTCCTTGGTCTTTCCACGGCGTCCACTCGTCCTCTTTCCCCCAGCTATCATCCTCCTTCGTGACCGCCTGTTCCTCCACGTCCACAGCCTCCCCCTTCCACCCCCACCCGTTGGCTTCAGCCCCCCACCCATCCGCATCCGAACCATCCCACCGATCGCCATTCCCATTCCCATTCGCTGCCTCCGGCGCATCATGGCGGAAATGGCATCTATCCCCCCACCGACAATTTCCCTTCTGGAAATTAAAACACGACCGCGATGACGAGGTGCCGAGGCCCTCGCCTCCTGATTTGTATTTACGATTATTTCCATAGTTGTCTAACCCACTGGCGCTAGACCATCCGTTCTCTGCCTCCCGCTGAGTCGAGGTATGCTCCTCCTTGGGCTCCGAGTGGTCGCAGCCTTCCTCCCGACACCACCCTTTGGACTGTAACATGCACGGGCGGCGTTTCAGTCGCTTCTCTTGTGGGTCCGGGAAAGAGTTCTGCGCCACGTCGTTGTCGTTGTTAGAGGCAGGTGGCAGATTAGCAGGGGCGACATGCACGTAGGGACATTGGTCTCCGTTTCGACATTTACCTAGGGGGAAGAACGTGCAGACGCGACGAGAGGAGGGTAAAGGCTGTTTGGGGGAAGTATAGGGCTGCTGATCAGCAGTGTGAAGAGGTTGTTGACCCATGGTATAAAGTTGCTGGCCAGCGGCATAAGGAGGCTGCTGCCCAATGGTATAAGGCAGTTGATCAGGGATATAAGGCTGCTGACCAGGTAAATAAGGCTGCTGATCAGCGATATACGGCTGCTGCTGGCCAGACTGCTGACCAGGCCCATGAGGCTGCTGACTCGCTGCATAAGGTTGGCCGGCAACATAAGGCTGCTGCTGTCCACCAACATAAACCTGCTGGACCCCCGCACGCAAATCCTGCGTCTGTACCCTCAACGTCTGCTGCTGCCCAACCCCGCTCCCCCTCTGATCCAAAGTCCACAAATTCGGCTGTTCATCATGGAAGAGCAGCGTAAACTCCTGCGGGGTTAGCGAGTGCCTAAATCGGCACGCGTCGCCCTGCGTGCACTGGCCGCGCGCGACGAGCTTGCAGAACGGAGTCGCGGCGTCCGCGAGCGGGTCAGCGTATTCACTCCAATGGGGTGTGAGCTGAGATACATGCGGGTATGAGGGCTGCACGGCCGGGGGGTACAGTTGGGGTGCTGCAGAGTATGGCTGCGAGGCTGGCGGAGGAGGGGGTTGATACACTTGGACTTGCTGGTGCTGGAGCTGGTAATGAAGATGCGGTTGTGGGTGCGTCGTCTCCGCAGCTTTGATCCACCCAGATCCATCACGAGGGACAACAGAGGCAGCGCTGGACGTAGCATGCGACTCAGGCTCGAGACGATAGGCAGCAGAGTCAGTTTGGTACCCGTCATCTGAGGTGATTGGCTGCTCCTCGGGGGTGGCATCATTAGGGGAAGTCTCCGCCTCAGGTTCCTCGTAATGGAGGGGCTCGTCTTGGGCATCTTGATGATCGGGATCTTCGTCGTCCAAACCAGGCGGGTCATATTGGAAGGTCCTGTCTTCTTCGTGTTGCTGTCCGGGGTCATCATCTCCCAACCCCGGCTGCTCAGGCTCATACATAGCTTCCACCTCGGCTGCCCATCTATTGTCTTCCGCATCCACATTGCTCCCTGAGCTATATTCCTCAGACGAAGGAATATCCGGAGACTCCTCATCTTCCTCCACTTGCTGCTGTTTATCGAGAGCCCGCTCCTCCAAAGCTGCATCATCATCCTCACCTTTTGGCACCGGGTGCATCCCTAATGCCGACCCCGTGCGAGAATGCGTAGACGACGACGCGTTGCTTCTCCCATTTACAGGAGCATCGTGCGAGAACCGGCACTGGTCCGCGTTGTTGCATCTTCCACGGAGATAATGGCGACATACGCGCGAGTCCAAAGGCACGCTGGACGATCTCGTCAATAGGGGATCGGGAGCATCTACGTCAAAAATTAGCATTTAGTGACAAGGAGATGAATTCATAGAAAGCGCACCAGCCGTCTCGACTTGAGCTTGAGAATGGTAGAACTCGCACGCATCTCCGCTACTGCAAGCACCACTCATGAAGAAAACGCAAAGTGCTTTATCGACGGCGGAGCTGTCCATCGGGCCATCTGGCTTAGCTGGTGCTTCGAGCAGCGGAGAGTTCAAACCAGATGTCGACCTAAGCCTACCGTCCTTCGAGCCTTTGATCGATATACCACCTTGCTCGCTGCCACCACCGTGGCTGAATTTCGAGCTCCCCGAAGCAGCTTTCCCTCGCGCTCCAGGGAACGAGTCGCGCTTCTGCATCGCTGGCGCAGGCCCTGGCTTCTTCACAGGCACAGGCATGCCCTCATGGGCCTGATTGCACTTGGCGCCAAAGACACAGCTGCCCTTGAGGTAATACGTGCACTGTTTCCTGGGCTTGCTCATGGGGGTGGTGGATCAGATGAGGAGGGAGGGAGAGTAGTGGAAGTTCAGTGGGAGAACGGGCTGCGGAATACTTAAATGAACGTGAGGATTCCGAGGATGATTCGAGGGTCATAGGATAAAGCGTCCTAAAAGTAGAACATGAATGGGAGATGTCAAGCAGAGCTCGAACGAAGACATTTGGGCGAGTGAACATGAAGCCACTTCAAGGCACAGATTGCCGACATATCATCGAGCATCAGCCACGTGGTTGACGCGACGAATGTTTGTCGATCGTGTTCTATCAGTATCGTACACTATAGTACATCGTCAGACTCAAGGCATGTCTAGTGCAATCCTCTATCGACTCTCTGCAATCCGACTCCAGATCCCTTCGTAGTCCAGCCCATCCCGCGCGAACCGATCCACGACCGCCTGGTATGTTTTCTGCTCTGTCGGCGGTCGCCTCTCCTGGTTGTACTTCTCTGACACCACCAGCATATCCTCCCAAATCGTCAGCAACTCGGCCTTTCCTTCTCGCGTCAGAAATGCCTGCAACCAGGTATCAGCAAGCGAACACCTCTAGCAGATACACGCTTCTCACCTTAAACAAGGCGACCTCCTGCTGGTCACCCATAATCTCATGCATCCTCCACAGCTCGCAGACACTCCATATCCCGCGCTCCTGCTTCCAAATCGCAAACTCGAGCTCGTCCTCCTCAAACTCGCGCTTCTCGACGCTGCGGTACGCATGCAGTATAGCAGCGTATTCAAGCGTCCAATACTCCGTAGACAGAATGGCGCTTGGGTTGGAATACAACAGCCGCGGGTCCACGGCGCGCGTGGCGATGCGCCAATAGCGCTCCAGACGCTGATCCTCAGAGAGTTCCTTAAGCGGAGCGTGTACGACGGGGGGTGGTTTTCGGATGACTATTTCAGTTGAACGGAATCCATAGCGCAGACGGAGTTGGCATTCTCCCAGGAGGAACGGAATCGTCGTGGAGCGTATGAGGGTGAGTATGGCCCAAAAAATAAACAAATCTTGCGTAATGCACAACGTCAACCGGAGCGGGGCCGGATTAACGGAATAAAGAATATCTTCGAGTGTAATAGCTGTAGTGAGGCAGCCCACAATAGCCAGAATAACTAAATTGAGCACCAGGCCCCTCAGAAAAGCGATTCTGCTGGCCTATTAGCTCCTCCATAGCGCCAAAACCCAGCAATCCACTTGCCTCTTGGCAGAAAGCGGTGATCTATCCAATCGCGTTATAAACCCAGCATACGCAGCATCGTCATGCGCGGACAAGAAATGGGCAAGGGAGCTGTCGGGGTGCAGGTGCTTGAACCGCTGGGCAGAGACCATAGGGGAAACGAGAGAGAGAGAGAGAGACGTGAATGAAAGAGTCGTAGCCCTGGCGTGGCAGTACTTGTTCAGTTGATACACCAGTGACACTTGACAATGACAGACACTGGGCGCAGCCAAGGGGCGGGAGTTAGAAGGGTTGGAACCGGATCGATACAAAGTGGTCTTTTCTTAGGCGCCGTGATAATGACAGATCCAGACTTGAGGTGGTGGGGCTTATAAGCTGTGGTGGGCCCACCAGTGCGGGGGAAGAAGCGGCTGGAGCATAGCATAAAACAAGGATATGCGAATACAAGCTTATAATCAGATGCGCTAGAACAATGGCGGTGGTCACAAAGCTTGCATAGAGTCAACTGATGGATTTTTCGGAGCAAGCCTGTTCTCTGGTCCGGCCAGCCGGGCACCTTCGAGAGGGGGCTTACAAGATATACCAAAACCAGAGGGGATGTTCGGCGCCGATTCTTATTCCATCCTCTCATATTTTTAGAGCCGGACACCGTCCCGTCGACGGTATATGGCCGTCGAGTGACGGATGAGAGACGGTGACGGGGTGATCGTGGCTGTTACCGTCTAGTGCTTTTCAGAAAGCTAAATGGAACGGATACGGGACCCGTGACGGCCGAAAATAGATTTATACGGGCGACGGAACACATTGAATTCAGAAATAATGAAATAACTGTGTAATTGTATCTACTAATGTGAGCTACCAACATCTGAGCATCTTAGACGAAGATGGTGCTTCAAGATCATCAATTTTTGGATGGTATCAGTATGTAAGCTAGCCCTTCGCAAAGAGATAGTGTCATGGCCACCAGAGAATATTCTCTTAACAGCCACTGCTGAGCCTAACATTAACAGTACCATAAGTATTGCTCTCACTTAAATAAAATGATTTAGAATGCTTACCTGGAATGGCGAGAATATCCCTTCCAAGGCAGTAAAGATGTGAGAATTGATGTCGGGATATTCTCCACCATTCCAAAGGAGAACAACCGTCAAATCTTGAAGTATTCTTTGCATTCATCGATCCGTTGCCACTCGGACCCTGGCACTCGACAGCGGCCAGTAAAATTGAATTTCTTTGAGCCTGCAGAAGAACTTGCAGATGACTTGAACCTTCAGACGGCTGGATACACGTCGATGTTGTTGATTCACTGCCTGTATAGTTGTCTTTGTAATGCGCTGGTAGCTTTACTACTCTTCTGGATATTTCGAAAGATTGGAATCGTTTTCATAGTTCATTTTGGCATCTTTGGAAGAGATCCAAGAGTTGAGTACTGAAGCCAGAAAATGTCAAGTTAACTTTAAGCAATAATAAAATCAGTAAAACTCACAAGCCACACACATGTAGTATGGAGACTGACCAAAGCGGTAATAGTATTCACTTAACTTTAAGTGGGCATTAATTAATCCGGCTTTGATGCCAGGAGAGACAGAGTTTGGCGGTGCTCGTAATGCATTTTGAAGTTGCTCTTGAAGTCCCCGGAAAATAGCATGTGTCATTGAGAGCTTAGGATGCTTTGTTGAAGACATTTGAATTGTGGCTTCTCGAAATGCGAGAAGCCACTCTGCTACTTGCATTATTCAATATGCCTCGGTTGGTGAAATCTTCGCATAACTTTGTTACATTGCTAGTGAGTGATTGATTGCATGAAAAGTATACGAGTAGATGTAGGCAAGAGACAGTCTGCAGGAGCGAAAAGTGATGTAGTCGCGATGCTATTGCGCGACGCGACTTAATTTGAAACGTGTCCCGACTCGTGATCGAGTCTGGCAGTGTGCTGACCAGTTGTCGAGCACGCCGTATGCTAACCGTCAATCGACGTCTATTGACGGTTGTATCCCGTACTGAAGCCGTCCCATCTTCCTGTTGCTCAAGTCTCACGGCACGGGCATGGCGTCTGTTTGACGGTAGCCGTAACATCGTCAAGACGGTCACGATGTCCAGTCCTAATGGATTGCATAGAACAAATACAAAGAGATGATGGTAGGAAGAGGAATGAATTAGCTTAATTGCGTAAATTCAAGCGAGCGTTTTAATTCCCATAAATTCAAGATCGTACGAGATCCAGAGGCTGTTCGTCTTAGTATGCGCTATGTAATAAATAATATTTCCATGACCGAATAATACTTAAACCGACGTGAATATTCGCGTCCATATCCAAGCTGAAATTATTTACACCATGAAAATAGTAAGAGCCACTAAAATCAATGTCCACATTCCCACTTCAGCACGCCTGCTATAAGCACTGCTCGACTTCGAATTCGGTCCCGGCACTCCCTGACACGGAGCTGTTCCATCCGGGCCAGAAACATACATCTCCTGCGAAAGCCACGACACGATACCCCCTGGCTGAACCGCCCCATCTTGAAGCTGATTCGTGTAATTCACCCGGAGTTTGAATATTCCCAGTGTAAATGGCGCGTCCGACCAATCATAAGGCAGCGCGCCGTCGCTCGACACCCCAGGGTACGTCTTTATATGAGTGAGACTGCCGTCGCTCTGCACTTTCAGATATTCGAACGAGAGGTTAGCAATCCCAGCGCCGAATGTATTTCTCGCATCGCGGTATCCATAGTCGAATTGGTCGTGGAAGGACTGGATGTCCTCTTTTGATGGATGGAAGACCTGTCCTGGATAAGGATAGCTGACAACGAGGGAGGTGAATGCCGCGTCGGTAGGTGAAGAGACGTTTGGATAGGGTCCAGGATCCTTGCACTCGAAAGTATGAGTGAGTTGCATCGTGGACGACCGCGCTGAGAGGTTCTGGACAGACGATGGGCCTGAGGTCGTGTTTGTCGTAGCGTTGACACGGATATGATAGGCCCCGTTCGGAATAGAGGCGGGAAAATAGTAACTGGTGGCCTTCGTATTAGTTTCAATAACTAACGGGACGAGATCAACATTCTATCTTGAAGCTAAAGAATAACGAGATTATACTTGCAGATAACGTCCACGACATTATTGCCCGCTTGCTCCTGGGTACCCGCCATCAGCTCCCAACTGGCGCTGTACAGCGCACGTTCCTCGGTCGCGTCGGTTTTCAGGTCGAAGCTGAGGTTTATGCTGCCAAATTCGTATGGCAAGGAAACATTGACGGGTACGTCAATGTTAATAATCGAGTCTTGGGCTGAAGCACAAGAGAAGAAGAGAGCAAGAAGACCGACGCCGTAAGCTAGCATCTTGGCGTCTGTTGAGAGGGGAGTGGAAAATGTCAGACAAAGAGACTTTCAATACAAACCCATGTTTTGTATGTACTTAGGCACCGCCCACACACTGCCAAGAAATTTTGATATGAATCTAACTTGAATGAATACAACTTGCCCTGAGGTTCATAACATCAACTTAGGTGTAAGATAGGGATAAAAATATCTACTCACTTAAGACAAAAGTACATCAAATCTATCACCGACGGTAAGAGTAGAGCCCATCGAATAGTGCCCGTCGACTTGTATGCGAAGTCAAAGAAGTCCTAATAAAAGGGGAAGAGGGCAGACTTTCGAGCATTGGAGGTCGAGATTCAAGGGATCATGAAGGCAAAGTGAAGTGTTGAGCTGTATGAGAGCAGTGCTCGTCAAGCGTGGGGTTTGCACGGCGACAACCAATAACAGGAGCCCGTTGACCACCGAATGCGTCCGGTTCACAACGAGTTGACATACTAGGCGTGTATTTTGGCAGTTGCTGGTTCATAGGCGATAGGCATTGCAGTGGGCATACATTGTCACTTGGATCTAGATATGTAGTCGATAGCAATTTCAACAAACGCCGGATCATCAACAAGGGAAACATCAGGTCTCATACCTGCGCAGATAACATCGTCGAGCACGTTTACGTCCACCTCGTCCAACAGCACACGTCCTGTGAACATCTCCCAGATAGCGGCATCCATATCATATAGGTCTGCGGCCTTGCAGAACGGCGCATCAAACGACCGTACAGCCAAAGTCGCAGAAACGCAGCTCGCCTTCAGCGCAAAGGCATAGATTCGCGGGGTTGAAGCTTTTTCATACAGAGAGCACACAGAGCCGGGTTATGAGCTTCAGCCCGGTGCTACGCGAGAGCGCCGAAGACACCAGTTACTTGAGAAGATCTTCCTGGGCAGCTTGCCTTCTCCATAGAAGCGAGTGACAGAGGTGGCGAGCAGTCGGCATGACGATGAGCTCAGTCTCGATGAATCCGGCACCTCTTTGAGCAGCTTCAAGAAGTACTTGCCTTGGAACATGTTCATGCGGAGACAGAAAGTAACGACGGTGGCATGGGACGAAGGGATAACGTTGATTCTCTTCAGTGGACCAACTGCGGACGCAGTTCAGACAGAGACGACATAATGGCAGTAGTGTAGTCTGCTGCAATTTTAGAGAAGTGCCAACGGATGTGTGTGCTGAGCCACTAGGGGTGCTATTTCTAGTTTTTCTCGTTCCCGAATGGTTGAGATATCTTAGTGATAAAAATAGAACATACTTACGTATTCGCCTTGGATCGAGCTTTGCTTCATGCAGGTGTTGGGGACCGTAATATCACATTGAAGGAGTTTGGGTTGTGTACACCATTCTGACGGTGTTTACAGGGATAAGTAGTGCCCAGAAAGATGGAACAGGGAAGAACTTGGTCGGAGTGCGGACTGGCGGGGGTATATGTCTCGCGTTGAGGCAAGCTATAAAATTCAAAGTGGTCAGAAGTCTTTTGCAACATATGAAACATAGATGGTTTCGAATAGGAGCTTGCCATTGTAAGCCGGTGACCGTGCACTGAGATGAAGGCAAGCTCGAGGTGGATTGCGGACGGAGAGATGGAGGCCGCGGAAAGGCGAGGTCACAGTGACATGATGGGGTAAGTGTCACGCGGTGCTGTATCTCATCGACGCCCGCGACGACGGTGACACGAATCAACGCAGCGCGTCCGACGCCCTAGCACAACTTAGACCGGGCGATGGTGTACCACAATCTCAAGGGTGCGTATCCTTCCCCATCGCCGCGCATCCCGCTCATCCCCCCCAGCCCTCATCAAGGGCATCCGCGCATGCAAGGTCTCCGCGCCCCTCCTCCTCCCCGTGCCCCACTCACCCTCCTCCACAGACCGTCGCCGATGAGCGCGCCCTCATCCAGCAGGAGTCCGCCGCCATCCGCGCCTCCTTCCGTGAGGAGGACTCCTTCCAGCGGCACAACAACATCGCAAAGCTCCTCTACATCCATATGCTCGGCTCCCCCGCCCACTTTGGCCAGATCGAATGCCTCAAGCTCGTCGCCAGCCCTCGCTTCTCCGACAAGCGCCTGGGATATCTCGGCATCATGTTACTACTCGACGAGAACCAGGAGGTTCTTACCCTCGTCACCAACTCGCTCAAAAAGTACTCGTTTCCGCACTGCCTCCAACGTATGCCCTGCTCATTGTCTTTCTCCCCAGTGACATGAACCACTCGAACATGTACGCCGTCGGTCTTGCGCTCTGCACGTTCGCCAACATCGCCTCCGAAGAGATGTCACGCGATCTTGCGAACGAAATCGAGAAACTCCTCGGCTCGAGCAACACATATATCCGGAAGAAGGTCCGTCTTCTTCTTCCACTCTCTGCTTATCTTCTAACTCCTTCTAGGCTGCCCTGTGCGCACTGCGAGTGATTAAGAAAGTTCCTGACATCACAGATCACTTCACCTCCAAGGCCAAAAACCTCCTCACAGACCGCAATCACGGCGTTCTCCTCTCCTCCATCACCCTCGTCACAGAAATGTGCCAGGTCGATCCCGCGATCCTCGACGAGTTCCGTACTGTGAGTACTGTGCGCCCTACCTTACACATCTATTAACACCCTCCCAGGCCGTCCCGCTCCTTGTCCGCAACCTCAAATCACTAGTCACAACAGGGTATAGTCCCGAGCATGACGTCTCTGGCATTACCGATCCCTTCCTCCAGGTGAAGATCCTTCGCCTCATGCGCCTTCTTGGCCGCGGTGACGAGCAAGCCAGCGAGGCCATGAACGACATCCTCGCGCAGGTCGCTACCAACACCGACTCCACCAAGAACGTCGGCAATTCTATCCTCTACGAAACTGTGCTCACCGTACTCGAAATCGAGGCCGATACCGGTCTCCGTGTTATGGCGATCAACATCCTCGGTAAATTCCTGAGCAACAGGGATAATAACATCCGGTAAGATCCATCTATCCCTCTCCTTCCTCTAACTAAACAATCTCTGCAGCTACGTCGCGCTCAACACGCTCAACAAGGTCGTCTCAATGGACACCAACGCCGTCCAACGTCACCGGAACATTATCCTTGACTGCCTGCGTGACGGGGACATCTCCATCCGGCGGCGCGCGCTCGAGCTCTCCTACGCGCTCATCAACGAGCAGAACGTGCGCATCCTCATCCGCGAGCTGCTCGCCTTCCTCGAGGTCGCCGACGATGAGTTCAAGCTCGGCATGACGACGCAGATCTGTCTCGCCGCAGAGCGCTTCGCCCCAAACAAGCGCTGGCATATCGATACCGTGCTCCGCGTGCTCAAGCTCGCGGGCAACTTTGTCCGTGAGGAGATCCTCTCCGCGTTCATCCGCCTCGTGGCGCACACACCGGAGCTGCAGGCGTATACCGCGTCGAAGCTCTACCTTGCGCTCAAGTCGGATATCTCGCAGGAATCGCTCACTCTCGCGGCGACGTGGGTCCTGGGCGAGTACAGCGAGGTCCTGCTCGAAGGCGGCGTCGTCGAGGACGAGCGCACCACCTCCGTCTCGGACAAGGACATCATTGACCTCCTCCTCTCTATCCTCGACTCTCCGTACGCCAATTATCTCACGCGCCAGTTCGTTCTCGCCGCCATCACCAAGGTGTCGGCGCGCCCGACGACTTCCGTGACGGAGCAGGACCGCGTCGCGGAACTCCTTGCCAAGTATACCACGAGCCCAGAGCTCGAGCTGCAGCAGCGCGCGGTGGAATTCGCGAGCTTGTTTAACCTAGGCGATCTCAAGGAGGGTGTATTAGAGCGCATGCCGCCGCCTGAACTCAAGGCGACCGTGATGGGCGTTGGTGAGTCGTGCAGCTGTCAAGTCACCTCCATCTCCAGCTAATTTCTGGCTCTACAGTGAGCGAGAACAAGCCTGTTGGATCGACAAAGGCCAAAGAGGTTTGTATCTATCCCCCCAATTTCTGGTCCGAAGCTCATCCAATCTTTTTCTAAATAGGAAAATTTATTCGACGTCGACGGCCCCGCAGCTACCCCCGCCGTCAACGGCCAAGCAGCAGCAGCAGCAGCTGGCCCCTCCGATCAAGATCTTCTCATGTCCTTATTCGGCTCCTCCGGTCCATCACCAGCCGCCCCCACTGCCACCACCGCCAGCCCCGCCCCCCAACGTACAGCAGTCGACGACATCCTCGGCCTCTTTGGATCCACCAACACCACCATGCCCGCCGCATCTGCCACAAGCCCGCCCCTCTCGCAAGCCGGTCCCTCTCTGTTCTCATCCCCTGCAACCGGCACCCCCGTGCACTCCCCGCCCCAGGCGCAGTCACCGCCGCAGGCAGCGGTACCGCCCGCATCTCGCCTCACGTCCTATACTGCATTTGAGAAGAACGACCTCAAGATCACACTGACGCCGCAGACTTCTGTTGCTAAGCCTGGCGTAGTCATGATTCTTGCGCGGTTCCAGGTGTCAGGTAATGTGGCGGCGTCGAATGTGAGCTTCCAAGCGGCCGTGCCTAAGGTACTTTTTTTCTTCGGGTTAAGTTTTGCAGTGGTACTGAATCCTCTGCAGTCGCAACAACTGCAAATGCTTCCAATGTCGAACTCGACGATAAACCCGGGTGCTGTCGAGACGCAGCAAATGCGAGTCATCGCGCCTCCTGGGGTGAGTTCTTATCCTTTTCATAACTTACAGATATTTTATGTGTTATTTCAGAGCAACGTTCGACTACGACTGCGAATAGCATTCTCCATCGTTGGCCAAAATTATCAAGAGCAAGTAGACTTTGCTGGCTTCCCGCCAGGGCTCACTGGAGGTGGTTCATGATGCGACGTATAGGGTCTGTAGTTATATTGGATACACATAGTCGGAGGGTTGTTTTTTGTTCTTCCACTCTCGCGTTACTTACTGGTGAGGGACAGCGAAAAAATAATGATAATTCAACTCTGTTTGTACACGCCGTAAGTAAAAATATGTAGAAAAAGGTAAAGTATGGAGATATCGCTCAGATGAAAACCTGCAAGGGATGCCTATCGTACACGTTCTGTCCTTCACTGAGCTCCCCGAGATCAGGATAAAATGGAACCATTGCATCCTCCGCACCAAGGTACAGCGCGTTGTAGATGCGCCAGTACACCTCTCGAACCTTCCTGGCAGGATGGAAAAGACCCTGCAACACGTAACTCAACAACACACCAGGGCCTAGCGTCACTCTCATCGCCTCAATAGCATCCATCACCGCACCAATAACGTGTGGTGAAGTCTCGAAGCAATTCGGCCACACGAGATTCATAAGATGCAGCATCGAATCCTCGCACCCCAATCCAGCAACTCCCAACGCCAGATGCTTCACGATGGTGCTCGCTGTCTGTCGATGCACCAGATCGCGATCTGTAAGCGCGTCCTCGAGCATGGTGACCACGGAATCGCAGTAGTACGCCGACTGGGGTCCAACGTACTCGAACACGAACGATAGGGCTTTCAAACACCCGGTGCGGACATTCAGCTCGGCCGTTCGGTATTCGTTAAGGATGGCAGGGATACATGTGAAAGGACCGCAAGTCTCTGCAACGATGGCGATAGCAACAGTACTACACACTCGGCTCTGACGTTCTTGTACACGCAAGTTGGTCAAAAGCACTGAAAGCACGTCCTGCGGACCTAAACTCTTGGCGATATAACCGAAGGAGTTGACGGCTGCTCGACGGATACCCTTCTTGTGTGCTTTAAGCAGGTCGAGCAATTCAAAGCAGATACGCATCCATTCACGGGCAGGGACAAATTCAGCACCGCGATCGGCTGGCAGAAACCTGGTTAGCGACGGTTGAAGGAACAATAGGGAGTAATGCTCACCAATACGACCTATCAAATTGATAGAAGCTTCTTGCACTTTTTCGTGTCTGTTCCGCAGAATGGGGGTCATTCGGGGCACTGTAAGGAGACAAAATCCGATTAGTTCAAGAGAATCGATAGGATCACTGCGATACTCACATAAATCCTTCACAGGCGGGTTCATCTGCGTCATTCCAACGACATTGGCGATGGCACCCTCAGCAGCAATAATACTACCAAGCGTATCGGGGTACTCTTCTCCCAACTGTTCGAATAGCACAAGACCCAACTTGCTTAGGAGCTGGTCCTCTCCACATTGCTTGATCACGATAGCCAACCGTGTCGTCAAGTCCGCAGCTTGCTGACGGACCTTTGCGCTCTTGTTGTTCAGGCGCCAAAGGATAGTTGAAACGATTTGAGTCAGGTAGGGTTTGACGCGGATACCAAGAGCATTGACGACGGTTCCGAAGCCGTCCAACATGACCTGGTCTTCGGTTGTCTGTTCTTGGAAGGAGTAGATGATGCCATCCACGAGCCTGACCTCCAGACGCTCGTCGATATCGGAAGCACCAAGGGTTGCAATAACTTTGGTAATTGTCTCCATAACCATCTTCCGGTAAGGTTCAGCCTCATCCTTGAGCTCATTGACGATTCTCCCCACAATCTCTGATACTCCAGCTTTCTGGGCAAGCTCCACCGTCGTCTCCACCACCTGCCTGTAGTTTCTTCTATCAAGGGCCATACGACGCACCCAGAATGACTTGAAGAAGTCAGGCAGAATATCTTGCTTGATATACTGTGGTGTCACACCCTCTGTCGCTGCACACTGCTTCACAACCTTCAACACGATCTTCTTCATCTCCTCGTCCGACGTCTGGAACTCGCGAATAAGAATGACCGTCACTTCCTTGGTGTAGTAGGACGCATATTCGGGATCCATGAGCGGGATGATGAACCCAATGGCCTTCAGGAATGCCGCAAGGCCTTTACCGCGGTGCTGACGAATACCGAGCCACAACGGCTTGAGGACGTTGTCGAATGACTCGATACCATACGGAGCAGCTGCTTCTGCGAGGGCAGCCAGACCCAGCGCAGTCATCGTTCTGACCTTTTGCTGCTCGTCGGTCAGACCATGGGCGATGCAATCCACCAAATTACGGAGATGCGGGAGTACAGCGCAACCCATCATGATGGCGATCTGCTGCACAATACGGATACCGGTGTGTCTTGCCTGCCATGACTTCTTCGAGCGACAGACGGCTTTCAAGAAAGGCAGTAAAGAGGGAATACCGAGTGCGGATGCGACGACTGAGAAGGCACGCGCAGTGGTGTTACGCACGTACTCATCCGCGTGATCAATATCAGGACGCATTGTGGAGATCATGTGCGCAAGACCTGCAGCTTTTGAAAGGTTGGAGATAATTTCTCGACCTTCCACACGGGCATAGTAGTCCTCATCGATGAGAAGGGGTTCGATGACGACGAGAATCTTGTGAACATATGGGCGAACGAGATCATCGAGCTTGTACAGCACACGGTCAATAACCTTGACGAGTAGATGGCGTTCCTGGTCCTCCAAGGTGCGCTCCATGAGAAGCGGGAGGATTTTGTCGAAAAGAGGTCCGGCACCAAACTCACGAGCCTTGTCGGTAATTTGTCGAAGAGCCGTCTTACGAACGGGGGGAGTACCATTCTTAATTTTCAGCAGCAGACGCATGATTTTGCGCTCCTTCATCTCATCTACGGAAAGCTCCGTCTCGTCTTCTTCTTTCAGAATTTTAGCGAAATATTGGGCATCCTCAGCTTTGAAGAAAGCAAGGTTTCCGACACCAGGAATCTCAGTTGGCAGTTCAGGAGCAAGCCCGGCAGCCGCAGCTGCTGCCGCCGCATCGGAGCTTTCCTGAATCTGGAATCCGCCAACTTCGGTAATGGGTGTAGCCATGAGTTTACGAGGTGCAGCCATGTGAGCGAAGCCAGGAGGCGGGGTGACAATAGCATAACCAGCGGAAGGAAGAACAGCGTCAAGCTCCTCGTCAGTGAGATATCGGTTGTGCTTATCCTCCTGCATGACACCAGGGGCGTTCATGATGATAGGCATCATGGGGACGTCGACGTTGGAGGTGACTGGTGTCTGGTCCCAGCGAGAGCGCTTGGGAGTCTCGCCCACTCCGACCTCTGCAGGTGTAGCATCCCATCGTGAACGGCGCTTTTTCGGCGCAGATGCTTCCAAAGACTCCTTGGACCATTCACCAGTGTTCTTTTGGTTGGGGTCGATGTTCTCGTCAGTGGGCTCGGTCATGTCCCATCTTCGTTTGCGTTTCGTGACCGTTTCTTTCGCCGCGGATATAGCTAGTTCCTTCGCTGCAGCAAGCTCCTTGGCGACATCCTCGAGCTCTGATGCAGGTGGTGTCTTGTCCAGGTCCATCTTCATCTGGTCCTCGTCGCGCTGCTGCCTCTCCTTCTCTTCAATTGCCCTCTTCACTCTCTGCTCCTCTTGCTCCAACCGGGATAATCTCATCGCATCCTTATACCCTCCTTCAAGTTCCTTCCCTTCCTCTCCCTCTTTAAATGCATCCGCACTGTCGACTGCTACACGACCGAAGCGGCGTTTATGGTAGTCGGATTGCCGGGCTGCGATTTGGCGTTGGGATGCGGTCTCGGCGAAAGGGTCGACATTCTCCTCTTCTGCCAAGTCATGGAATTCTTGAAGAATGTCCTTGGGGACTGTATAGGAGTCTATTAACCTGGGAGAGCCGGGAGGAGACATTATACCTCAGTTTATGGAGACTAGGCGATGGCGGTAACGAGACGAGGTCCGTCGGACTGTCGCTAGTCAAGATGACCAACCTCGAATGTGCTGACCTAACACTTTCTCACGCCACGAGAACGTATAAAGCCAGCGAACTTTTCTCTTTTTTTGTCCTTCACCCTCGCCTTCTCCGTCGACGCGTCGCTCTCTGTCCTCTGTGAGTACACCTACCTTTTTTTCTTTCTTGATGATTTCTTGCCGCCCCAGTCGTTAGCCATAGGCAATGACGATTGGTAGAGCACAAGCCAAACAGTTGCACCACTGACTTCTTTTGACATCTCATCCCATCTACATTCCTGTACTCACCTATGCACTCCAGGTTTTGCCCTTCAAGTTCTTTCTTCACTCTTTCAAGTATTATGACTTCGTGATAGTGAGTTATTTGTCCTGCTCGTCTGTTTATATGATGTGAACATATCACCAACTCCGGAGCCACGGCGATGGGGAAAAAACATATACAAAAATACTAAGAACAGCCAGCTGATTCTTTTATCTTCTCCCTTCGACATCTATTGAATGCATTTCTGACTTTGCATTTTTGACAGAAATATTAATGCTTTGTAATAAGCTCCTCCGTTGAGTAAGTGGACCACACGTACCATGATAAACACCGTGTGTATGGATTCTTCAAAAACTTCGTAGATGCTCTTGTGTATTTCAATGTCTAAAAGAGTAATTTAACCATTTCGTGTTACATCATAAGTGCTACGCTTTCTTGAACGAAGCATAAAGAACGGAGTAAAAATCGATAGCATATTGCTCGAAAGCTAGTCATGTACATAATACATTGGTTACCGATAAAAATCACGAACACAGGATACTACAGATGACTCGAGCGCAAAATAGATAGATATAGAAAACGCGAGGAAAGAACATAGTCAATAGTCAGCAAAGAACGGAACAGACATCTAGCTTTGCTCCCATAGACAAACTAGGTCTAAATGTAGAGAGCGCAGTCCATGGCCAACAAGAAACAAATACACAGGACATAAATCGGTAAATCATCACAGATCATCATCAACTTCGCGTCGAAAGGGGGGGTCATTAACACACCGGTATCATGCCCAGTCCGCATCACCACCAGCGCTGCCATTTCCCGGGGCTTCCCATCCCGGGGCTATCATACAAAAGGGACTCTCGCGATTTTCCAAACAAGCCGCCAGGGCTGTCCCCGTACCCGTACCCCTCACCCATGCGACTCAGCTCATCATTGAGCAGATTCCGCGGGTCGTGCGGGTCGAAGATCGCACGCGACCGCGGCGTGCGGAAGGGAGAGCTGCCAGAGCCCCCACCGACCGGTGTGCGGAATGGCGAGTCGCTCGCGTTCGCGTGGAACACCAGCTTGCGGGGCGTCACAGGGTGCTGTACGGACGTCGTTCCGCCACTAGCAGTCCGCTTCCGCGGGGTGCGAAGCGGGTCAACCGCCCCGTTCTCTCCCCTTGCTTCAGCACTATGCTCGAGCTGGGATTGGGATGGGTTGAACGATAGCACAGGCGGGGGGTCAAGATTCGACTTGTAATGCGCAAGACTTGCGGACGGGCTCATATGTAGGCCCTTGTGGGAGATGGGGGTGCGGACAGAGGATATCGGGAGCTCCTGTATCTTGCGGGGAGGAGTGGAGGGCATCATGGCATTTGAAGCCCTAGGTGTAGGCGTGGTGGGGCGGCGAGGCTCGAGGGAAGCCTCTGCAACCTTGGACGGAGCATTTCTTCGGCCCAGAGTTGGCGAAGAAGGCATCGGAGGAAAAGCAAGACCCTATGACAAAACATCAGCTACCTAGATCAAGAATAATTTATGGGATGAAGTACCTTTTGCTTCTTCTTTCCCTTCAAATCCTTCTTCCCCGGCGCGTCCTCGTCGCTATCAGCTGAATCCATCAGCTGAATCCCAGGCTGCAGCCCACCCGCCGTCTTCGGCGACTCGCCCCAGAATTTCACCGGGCCCAACAACGTCGTATTAAACACATCGTCTCCATCCTCAGTCTCCCCAGACGCAGACGACAGATCCAAATCATCGTCCAGCCTAGAGATCATCACAGACGCGGTGATATCGTGCCCCTTACTGCTAGCGGCACGGACATCAATATCCATATCACTGGTAGAAGGCAACGACGACGGCGGGCTCGAGCTGCGATTGGGCGTCAGCGCCGGAACAGATGCGGACTCAAACTGAGGCACCGAGCGATCAGTAAGCGGGGACGAGCTGGGAGCATTGTCCTGCTTATTAGAAGCAGATACAGGGGGCGCAGAATGGCCCACGGCGGCGGCAGCGGGTGCAACGACCTTGGTGAACGCAGCGCCAGCCGGGAGCGGGGGGAAGATGATCTCGGCCGGGAGGGGGTGCTGCGCTTGTGGCAAGCAACTCTCGTAATACGGCTGATGATGCGGTGTAGGACGCGTTGGGGGGAACAGCGGGTGCGAACCCAGGGTAGGCGCCATCGAGTAGGACGACGATGCAGCACCGGGCATGGGCGTCTTGGCTGACGCCAGCTGTTCCTTCTTGGACTTTTTCGTCTTCCGTGTGTCCGCAGCGCCATCATCATCATCCGCCCTCTTACGGGCTCTCGATTTGCCCCCTTTCGAGCCACTCGCCTGCTTGTCCTTCCCATCGTTCCCATTCGCAATGTCCTTGCACAGCTGCTTCCTGAATCCTCCGCCCTTGAAGCATTCGAGGTCCTCGTCAAATATCGCCCACAGGGTCCGGCCGACCGAGCGCTCGCGTGGAACCTTGCGGAAACACACTGTCGTGCTCAGGACATGTCTGATACTGTTCATCCACGTCGTCTCACCGCGTTTATAGTGGGGAAATACAATGGTGATCCAGTCGTAGATTTCCTGGAGCGTGAGGCGGTGCTCGGGGGACGAAAGAATGGCTTGCCCAACGAGGGCGGCGTAGGAGAGGTCAGGCTTGTTGGGGGAGTACGGGCCTGGAGGGAGGGTGTAGGGTAGAGAATCGTAGTCTTCCTCCGCGGGAAGTGGCCCCATGGGGCCTGGGGAAGAAACAAGATTGACGGCGGGGCGCATCGGGGAGGAAAACGGCGACGAAGCGGAGGGAGGGGAAGACGGGGGGAGAGGCGAGGACATGGCGGCTGATTTTTTCGCGGATGCCTGGATGCGCTGGATTTGTGGGGTGACTGGGGGAGCGGAGGAGCCCGCCTGTGCGGGTTTGTATGCTGGAGGCAGATATTGCCCATAGGCAGAGTACGGGCCGTAATATTGTGGCATGGGTTGGGTCTGAGGGGTCAATTGGACGGAAGGACGCGTCGGAGTGGACGTTTCCACCTTGCAGGTGGTCTCCTAGAAGAAGGAAAGGCGTTAGAGCGCGTCGGACACGTAAACACTAGGGAGGTACCTTGCGTGGTTGAGAAGTGCCACTGAAGAGCGTATGCTCTCTATAGTACTTGTTCTTCTGCGGGGTAATTGGTGGGTGCGCCGATTTCTAGGGAAATGGAGTCAGCAAGACTGGGCAACGACGCGTTAGATGACGTCGACGAACCTCGCTAGATGCACCGCTGGAAGCCTCGTCTGTTCCAGTACTCGAGACGCGTCTATCATCGCGTGGATGAATGTAGTAATCACGGCCATGGCTTGATTGCGACGCGTTACTCGGGGAGGGAGACGGGGGGTGTGGCATGTGGGTGCGGCTGGCAGAGTCGCGTTCTTTACCGCGCCGGCTCTTCTTCTCCCTGCGGCTCTGCCTCTGCCTCTCAATGACCATTTCCATGCTGTCGTAGTGGCGGAGGGATGTGCCACTGCTCTCATGGGGTTCGGTTTTGATGGGGGTAGCGGGAGGACTGGTATCGTGGAGGGAATCCGAGCGCGCGCGGGAGAGGGAACGCGTAAACGAGGAGGTGGAGGTGCTGGCGCGGGAGAGGGAGCGGATGTCGGAGCCCGACCTGGATCTGTTGGTGGTATCGCGTTCGGAGACGCGTGAAGACGAGGCATCAGATTCTGCGGTGAGGAACTGGCGCATTTGATCGCTGCGCTTGTTCAGGTCTTCGCGCGTGATGCCGAGGGTGTGGAGGAGCTGGGAGATGGGCGAGACCTGTGCATCAGGCATTGCAGACACGACGCTGCGATGCGATGACAGAGGGAATGGAGGGTGGGAGTGGGTAAGGAAGATGAGAACAAGAAGGAAATAAAACAAAATGGGAGAAGGCTTCTGCTGCCTACTGGTATCGCGACAAGAAGGGGAGGAGGAGGAAGAGAGGGAACGCAGCGTCTTAGGCACAGAGGAGTGGGCGGCGACGACCACGGTGGTCCCTGGGTGTCGACCTTGATTTCGCTTGAAAAGTCTAACAACTGGCCCTGTGACTGTGACGCTTGTGACACCGCAATATTGGTCTAAGAAAATACGGAAAAACAAGCACACACTGATGCCCACGCGAGCACGGCGCACGTGGCCCGTTGCGCTGCAGAGATCATCGACGTCGACGTCGTGCAACGTTTTCCCGCCCGTTCACGCGCCCTGGCTCCGCTCGCCGTCGAGCTGCAAGTAAGTTATGCTCTTAGTTCCCTTTGCACTCAAAGACATCCCTTTTAACGCATCTCTTCGCATCCTATAGTCAAGACGTAAACACTCGCCAGCCGACGTCACCCACGCCCTACACCATGCCGTCTTTTCTGTCCAAAGTCTTTGGCCGCAAAAAGGACGCGCCCGACAAGACGCACGACTCCACGCTTCTCGACGGCAAGTTCGAAGCTGTTTCCCCTAATGTCTCTCCGAGCGCTGCCAACTTCCCTGAGCTCAATGGAAGCAAGACCAACGGCCACGCGAAGGACAAGGACAAGGACCCTGGCGCCTTTACCGGCCTCTTTCGCGCCAAGTCGCGCCCGGTGTATTCCTCCGAGCAGACTCAGCAGAAGAGCACGCCGGAGCCTGCGCCGCTGCTATCTTTGAGCCTAAACCTCCCTGGCGTGGCGACGGACGCGGAGGCCCTTGGGGTCGTGTTTGAAGGCGACACTAGCTCCCAGGTCATCCTCACCGACTCTACCATCGGAGAAAAACGCCTCACACCCACAGAAACACTGGATCTCGTCAGAGCATGCGCACACGCGCTCACTGCTCGTGGTATGTCCATCCCATTACACACTCCTCTCGATACTAACCGTCTTTCTTAGGTCTCGAATCCCTCGGAATCATGCACCCGCACTGGTACTCCGCCTCGCCTGACATTCAAAGACGGCTCATCTCTCTTTTCCTACACTCCTTATCTCCTGCTCCTTCTCCTACCGCTTCTCCGCGCGACACATTCACTTCAGAACTCGACTCCACCCGCTCACCTCACGACGTTGCCGCCATCCTCCGCTGGGGCCTGCGACACCTCGAACTTCCTTCTTCTTCCTCGCATCCCTCCACCTTCGGGACATCCCAGGAATGGTATACTCAGTTCTCCGCCGCCGAGAACGCAGCCGAGTACCCTTCCAACGCTTTTTCCAAGCACCTCGCGCCGCTCCTCCCCGCGGCCAACCTAGAGCTGCTACAAGAGACCCTGGGCATCATGAGCTCCCTCGCACCACACGCCGAGACGAATAGCACCTCCGGCAGCAAGCTCTCCAAGCTCTTCGGGCTCTGGCTCCTTGTTTCCCCGCGTACACAGCCTGGAGACGACTGGACTACCTTCTACGACCGATGGGACAAAATGGGTAGGATACTGGAACATCTGTTTTTGGCTCGTATTCGGTTTGTCTCCCTCTTTTCCTGTCTTTTTCAAGGACTTAACTCCGTATATATGCAGTGATGAAGCCATCAGCCAACGCTTGCCGGTCCGCCTGCTCGAGCTCGTCCACGCATACCCCTATTCGAAGGACGCCTCGCCCGACGGGCTCTTCCCCCGCCCTCGCTTCTCCACCAGGTCATATGACGCGCTCTACGTCCGCATCGAGACGGAAATACCTGCCTCTTCCTCCTCTGCTAAAAAACAAAAAACCAAGCAGCATCCCCTCACGCTCATTTCGACTGCCTTCTCTGCACCCCCCACTGTGGATGGCGAGTACGCCAGCCTCTGGACGCAGATTCGTGCCGCCGCCGCGCCTGCCTCCTCCGCCTCTGCGACCGAAGAAGCCTCTCAGGAGCTAAGCCAGGTCTTCGCGGATGAAACAATCCGCTACTTGACCCTCCTTCCACAAGGCAGCAAGGGGCCAAACAGCGATCCCCTGGCCTCGCCCACTTTCAGCATCTTCGCCCCTGGATCAACAACGCGTTCGCCCGTCAGGCAGTTGTCCTCCGATAACCTACCCGCCTCCGCTACTACTACGAAGCCCCTCAAGTCCGCCTCCTCACCCCTCTCAACCCCGCCCTATTCCGCTGGTGCCGACTCGATCGGCACAGACTGGACGCAGTTCTCCACGTCCGGCTTCTTGGAAGGCAGCGCCGCCACCACGACCCCACTCGCTTCGACCCTCTGGGAGAAAGAGAACGAGTTTATGGAGGTCACCAGTCCCCCGCGCGCGTCGGCGGCCGCTGCGTTCCCAAAAAGCAGGAAGTCACGCACTGGTCGGCGCAGCGCCGATGTACCCCGCGAGGATAAGAAGGAAGCAAAGGAGAGGGAGGAACTGCCAAAAGGTGTATCCAAGACTACACTAGTATCCCTCGTCCAGCTCGACGAGGCGTTCGTCGATTTTTGGTCCGACGCGCTGACAGACCCGATATCGAGCAACTGGCCAGACTTCGTCATCTGCAAGCTGAAATCATCCTCTCCCTCGTTGGGCTCATTGACTGTGGCTACGGGTGAAGGCGAGTCGAAGAAGGAGAAAAAGATCGAGTGGCTCGTCCTCGAGCAGGTCTTCACCACGCCTCCTCCGCCAGCACCCGCCCCAGAGGCCGTTGCCCGCCCACGTCCATCATCTCCCAAGCCCTCGTACCAGAGCGAGACCCGCAAACGCTTCAGTTTCTTCACAGGGTCGAGCTCCGCGCGCGCATCGTCCAGTGCGTCCATCACGTCCGTGAAGGGGAAGGGAAAGAAGGGCTCGGCAAAGGTGGGCGAGATGGGCGAGATCCTCGCCGAGGCAGATGAGAGTGCGGAGGCGACGCAGAAAAAGAAAGACGGGGCGGTGAAGATCAAGATACCCACGCCGAAGATGAGGAAGAGCTTTGGAGACTTGAGGGCGAACAAGGAGAAGGAGAAGGAGAAGGGAGTATCGAAGATTCCTGAGAGGGAGAAGGAGTTGAAGGAAAATGGAGCGGCGCCTGTCGTTCCTGAGGTGAAGAAGGACGAAAGTCCGAGCACAGAAGTAATTGCTGCTGTTGCTACGGGTGCTGTGGTTGCTGGAGCGGCGGCGGCAGTCGCTACTGCCCTTCCCGAAGTGCTAGCGACAGAGGAAAGCGCAAGACCCGACGCGTCTGGGCCCGTTTCCGCAGCTCCCGTCGTCAAGTCTGCTACAGAGCCAGCTCCAGCCGCAGCTGAGGAAGTTGTCCAGGAGTCTACACCTGTCGTCGAGACTGTTGCATCGTCAGACCCCGCTAGTGAACCTACCTCCGAGGCGCCAGCTGTCGTGAATGAACCAGCAACAGAACAGTCTGCTGCCGTTGAACAGCCACCAGTAGAGGAGCCTGCAGCTGTCGATATACCCGCAGTGGAGGAGACAGTCGTCGTCGAGCAGCTACCAGCTGAGGAACGTGTCGAGCTCAAGGAACCGGCAGTCCAAGAGCTCTTAGCTGTCAAAGAACCCGTGGCAAAAGAGCCCGCTGTTGTCGAGAAGGTGGAGGTGCCTGCCGTTCTTGAGGAGCCAGCAGTCGGGGAGGCTGCTGCTGTCGAGCACCTGCCAATTCAGGAGCCAGCAGCTGTTGAGTTACCCGCAATAGACGAAGCAGCAGTCGCCATCGAGCGATCGCCGCTTGAAGGACCTTCCGCTGTTGAGGAATCAGCGATCGAAGAATCTATTACCATCGCGGAACCCGCAGCAGAAGAGCCTCCTGCTGTCGAGGAGGCGCCTGCTGTTGTTGAGATCGAGCAGCCCGTGGTGAAAGTGTCTCAAGTTGTCGAAAAATCAGTTGAGGAGAGTATCCCCGTCGACGAACCAGTCAAAATTAGTGTTGTTATCGAGAACTCTGTAAAAGCGGCTGTCCCCAATGAGGAGCCAGCAGTTGAGAAGTCTGCCCACGTCGAAGAGCCTGCCGTGGAGAAACATACCGCTGTTGAGGAGCAAATACCCGAGGAACCTGCTGCTACTGAACCGCTCCCTGTTGAAGAGCCCGCCGCCGCCGAACAGGCGACAGCGATTGGGCCTGCCACTACCGAGGAGCCTGCAAGCGAAGTACATGCTATTATCGAGGAACCAGCGGTGAAAGAACCTGTCGCTGATGAGGAAAAATAGGAGCCAGCTGTTATTGAACAGTCGGGAGTGGAGGAGCCTTCTGTTGTTGAGAAATCAGCAGCCGATGAACCCGTTGCCGCCGAGTAGGCGCGTCGATATACCCTTTGTTGTCCAGGATCCGTCCGTGCAAGACCTGCTGCCTTGGAGGCTCTCTGACATTATACCATTTACTACCTTACAGGTAGACCACGTACAGTCATTTTTGTTACAATTTGTTGTCATTTTTCGATTATCTTTTACCAGTCTAATTTGGCATGGACAATTCAGACATATGTTTACTGTATTTCTTCACCCTATCCCATAATTACGATGTCCACAGTTCAATGCAAGTATACCTACTGACTCAAAAATGATCCAGGCGAAATAGCACCCAATTGACTTTAGAAGTATGTATCTGTGTGCATTCCGAGGACCATATAATAAAGTTGTGACATGCTTCCGCTGAAATCATAAATACATTTGCTATAGACAAGGGTAAACATACAACTGACACGAAATCCAGAATCAAGGAGAAAAATCTGCACATGTCTTTAGCAACATTGACCCAAAAACATACGGGAAACGCACCCTCTTCAACAAGTAGGGTGCACTCGTCTAAGCACGCTTGGATATATTCTGAAACTACCAGATGTCGACGCTTTGGCCTTCGATAATTCAGTTTAATCAAGATTCTGCAGGAAAATGCCACTGTAAAGTCACTTACTTTGACGTTCGACTGATTAGCTCCAAACGACGACCGGTATCTCGCTTGTCTACAATAACATGAGTGAGTTTCGGTTCATCGAGATCAACTACTCTGCCTCCATTCTCGGTGATTAGAGTGGAAAGTTGCGAGAAACTAGGACTACACTGTAAGTCTAAGTATAAACGCACAAGATACGATAACTTGCCTCTCATTAATATCTTTCTGGTATTTGGCTTTTACAGGCATCCCGTTCTTGATAGCATTATCGGGAGAGTCTAGATAAAAGCGTCTACGTAGGGACATATCAGCCATGTTCCTGTACTAACGATGAAGAGACAAACAGATGCGTGAAGATGTGTTCTGGATCATATTCCATAGCATCGTCGGTTTCACCCATTCGGACATTGTCCTGTTTATAATGTCAGCTGGGTGAATAAAAGGTGAAAGAAAGTCATCGACCGTTGTCAGGACTTCCTGTGGACTGTTGGCAGAGGATTTGTCCGTTTCATCCACCTTGAGCCATTCGTCGAGATCGACGTCCTCTTCTGCTTCAGCGACATCGTCATTATCGGAATCATTCTCCGTCGCAGAATCATCCTCATCCTTCCTCGCATCAGATTCTGAGTCTTTCTTGTCGATCTTGAACCACTCCTCAAGACCTGGGTCCATGTCCTCATCTACATCCTCCTCTTTCGGTGTGATACCCCTGGATTCCTCTGGAGTGACTAAAGGGCTTACACCAGCCGTAGATGGACCGGCTTCCATATCCTGGTCTTCATCATCTCCGCCTTCATTGTATCCATCACTGGCAGCACGTGAGTCTGTAGCATGAAAAAAATATCTGCCAAAATGAACACTTAGTATTATAATGGCTGTTATCGCAACCACTCACTTCTTCTGGAAAGGAGCTAGGTCACCCAATTCGATGGAATCCATCACCCAGGCTGGCTTAATCACGTCGTACGTCCCTTTGTCGATTAGTAATTTAAGGTCATAAGCTAAAGATCAATATATCAACAATACTCCCCGCAGAACAAGCTCATAATACAGACGCGTGACGGTGCCGCTATATAGAATAAACAGATTTGGCTGTTTATTAGCGATTTGAGCACATTTTCCTCCATTGGCGTGGACTCTGAAAGTAGCGATTTTTAGAAATATAAAATTTGGTGAGGAACGATATTCCTACAGTTTCATGAGGGCTTTCTTGTCATTGTCCCCTGTCCTCGATTTAGGATCCGACATCACCACTAAATTAGACCTCAATACTAGAACACGAAATGCAACCATGTGGAAGACTAACCGAACGTCATCCCTTCGAAGATATTAGATTCTATCTGGATTCCTTTGAGTTTCGGGCCCTCGTATTCAGGCAGCATAGAAATCTGCAAGAAAAACTCAGCCATCTTTAATTATTATGACAATGCGCCTAATAAACTTCCCACCTTTTTCGTTGTTACTTTGCGTTTTTTTTTTGTTACACTGCAGGTACGATTTAATATCAGTACCCACTAACCCCACGTCTCCGTAGTACCCACCTAGCATCACTTTCCATCTTCCTCTTCCTCTCTGAGCGCAGACTTTCCAGTACAGCTGTGGAGAAAGTAAGCTAAACACACGCCCAATTGAATGTGTCATCACCAGTTGCGCTCATGCAATCCGCGATGCTTAAATCGTCCCGAATTGCTATTGCACGAGGGAAACGCATGGTGAAACCCATATGATATTGATCTGAGAGAGAAATCAGTACAACTTTGAAATGATTGACAAAATCCACACCCACCAGAAGGCGTGATTTCGGCAGCCTTTACCTTGAGAATAAAGGAACTAAGGAGACATGAGTGAGGAGGAATCAGAGAAGAAAACTAGCGCACTCCTGAGGTTCAAGATATACATCTCCCTTGTCGTCATGAGAACGTTTGGCAGTCTGCAAGAATCCCGGCGGGTTCTTTGGGTCCCATACTTTCCACGGTTTATTTCTTATCCAAATATAATCTGCGAATGATAGTCCTGAGCCGATGCGTACAAATGTGCTATACCTGTATTCAAGGTAAGCTCCAGGATATGTACTCAAAAAATTGACACACTAACCTGGGCTCTTCGTCGTCGTCACTTGCTCGTTGATCGTCCATAACAGCACAGACAAGTGCTGAAACGCCACCGCCACGCTTTCCACTACCGTAGTTCCCGCCTATCAAGGGGTTAGCTATGCTTGGAATAGTTAAAAAGAATTTGCTTGCCAACTACAAGGACATCTACTGTCTCGCCCATATTATCCTACAGAAGATGAGTTGAGTATTCATTCCATCAGATGCACAGACTTTACCATATATTCCGGTTTAACCTAACCAATATAGAGTCTTAATTATGGTAAAACTGAAGAACAAGATTCTCGCCTTAATCCAGTCCATATTCCTGCCATTGAGAATATATTTCGCTTTGGGATGTTTGATGACAAGACCTTCACCCCTATTAGCCATCACTTCATCCATCCTGGTCCTGATATCCTTCGCAGTAGTGCCTTTGTACTCCACAGCGAATTCGATGCGGCCAGTTATCTCCTTCAGACATTGTCGCAAATTTGTCTTTCGGACTTTAGTCGACTTCTGCAATAGAGATTGACCATTCAAGTATAGAAGATCGAATACTTTGACTGCAACAAGATTAGCAACATTGCATGAGAAGAGACGGAGTAGTTACGTACAGCAGGGGCGTGGCCTGTACTCTTTCTCGGACATGTCTTGATTTTTATTTTGTTAGCAAGGTATTCATAATTACGGGCATATCTATTAACAAACCTAGAGCTGCAGATTTTAATGTCCCAAAAGGAAGATTGCGCTCAGAAACAGGGTCCCAGACCAGCATCTCGCCGTCTAAGATAATGCTTGAAAAAAACTGGGATTTGAAGCCATACCAAAAGCATAAGAATTAACTTACTTGTCTACCCGAGAATCAAAAGCGCTGTCGATAAACGGGGTCAAGCTGCCAGTTCCAACGTGGTTTCCATATAGATAGGTATAGTCCTTCCCTTTCCTAAGCTTCGAGCTCAGTATTTATCGTAAATGAGAGTAAATGACTGACCTGGAGCAGTAAAAATACTCATTTCCTCTTTTGTGAAGCTGCACCCTCTCGCCGTCAAGCTTCTCCTCGATATAAAACTCCGATCCACCCATTTCCTTAACAGTTTCCTCTATCTTCCTTGTCGGACGCTTGCAGAGCATTGGTGCAAATGCATGGAAAAGTTGTACGCCCTTGTCCTATAGCCTCATTAGATGTGTACGTCAGGATGAATGCAAATTACGGAGCATGCCTTTGCATTGAGGCGATAGTTCGTGTCCCAGAGTTCCCAAGCCACTTTCTTGAGGTCAGAGCAGGTATTGTATAGATCCTGCGCATCGGGATGAAGGACAGAAAATACTGTGGTCTCTTTCACGGATATGTTCATATCTTCAGCAATTAAAATCAGTATTCCTTCGATATCAATATAAACGGGCTATAAACAACCTTTCAAAATAATGCGAACAATCCATCTCTGCTCTTCGGCTGTAGTTCTGTTGTAGACACGTTGCAATATCTGCGACTGAACGTCCCTGATACAATATTGGTAGGAGTCTATGAAATAACCTGTGAATAGCTTACTGTTTTCCCGAGCACTTTGAAAGTTCATCCAGAATCTCATTTAGGTCGTCTATCGACAGAGAACCCTCGATGACCGAAGAGCGTTTGCTTACGACCTCATAGAGGACGGTTGGAAAGTCGCCAGACGTTTTCTACAGCCAACGAATTATTCAGCAATACACCACAGCACAAATAGTTTGCATACATCTCGTTCTGTTGGTTTCTTCCAGTTAAGCAAGTGAATGGCATCAGGATCTCTCATGCCGAGTGGAATAAGTTTGATGTACGCCTTGGCTAGGTTCTTCTCTTTGAGCCCATATATAGCACGCTCTCTATCTTTCTGTATTCCAAATGTTCATCGAATGACAGAGCAACATCAATTGGAAGTGCAACTAGCCTGTGGCAAAATGAGACGCAATACAGGATATAGATCGTATCCTTTCTGGTCCCTCCAGTGCTGCAGTAATACGCTATAGATAGCAAGCTGAGGAAGGAAGAAGTGAGCTCACGTTAAACCAGGCTTCAACCATTTTCCTCCGTCTGTCCTGCTTCCTCTCAATTTGAAGCCTTTCAAAGAGCGTGACAAGGATGCTGAAAGGAGCGCTTGCGATATTTTGGGGTGGTGCTGGATATGAGGATATCTCTTCGAGGGGTTGGTGTGGGGAGCTTGGTCTGGAAGATGGAGCGGGTGTTGGTTGCATCATCCTGGGTATTTTAACGAATGATTTATCTTGCTGAAAGCAGGTCACTCAAAGAAGGATGAAGTCTTGTAACAAGGTTTTGCAGCAGTGTGGTGTCTAGGAAGTCTGCGGTTTAAGGCGCTTAGAATCAATGCACATCCCATACAAGAGTGAGTCACGAACCTGTGATACTGGCAGACGCGGACGCGCTGCTTGCATCTATTTGTCCTCGAGCCTATTAAAGTACTGGCTTGGCACTAACATCGAACCGCCTGGCAGCCTCCACCAGCATCTGTTGTTAATTTTCCTCTATATCATCCAGAACATTCTTTCGCGTAATTTTACATCTCAACGATGAAGGCTCGTCAAAACGTACATGACCCTAAGAACATTGGCTTATGGGAAATCGGCAGAATTCTGGGAGAAGGGATCTCAGGTGCATTGATTCTTGTTCATAAGCAATCTCGTATAACCTTCCTACTTACAGGCCGCGTTCGAATCGCACGACACTCATTAACTGGACAACGCTCCGCTATCAAAATTATCTCTAAAGTACCCAGCACAACTCCAGACCTCCCAGAGGATGATGATTGCCGCCGCAGCCGTCTGCGTCTCGAACGCGAGATTGTCTTAATGAAACTAGTCGACCATCCAAATATCTTGCAATTATATGACGTCTGGGAAACCTCAAAAAGAATCTATTTCATACTCGAATACGTGCAAGGTGGCGAACTGTACCAACATGTGAACGCGCAAGGCCGATGCGAAGTCCCTGAAGCCCTCTCTTATTTCCAACAGATCATCGGTGCAGTCGGCTACTGTCACCATTTCAACATTGCACACAGGGATCTCAAACCTGAAAACATACTGCTCGATCAGGAGTTCAACATCAAGATAGCAGACTTCGGAATGGCAACCTGGCAAGCTAGCACCCAAGAAGACAAGCTTATAACTTTCTGTGGCAGCCCTCACTATGCTGCTCCAGAGATAGTCTCTGGAATCCCGTACGACGGCACCATGTCCGACATTTGGTCTTGTGGGGTTATTCTCTTCATGCTACTTACCGGTACCGTGCCCTTCGATTCCCATGACCAGGCTCTACTTCTGCACGTAATCAAGAAGGGCATCTTCAAAATTCCAAGCTACGTCCATGCTGATGCACAAGACCTCATCAAGAAGATGCTCGTTGTGGATCCAAAGCAACGAATCACCATTCCGGAGATACAGAGGCACCCATTTTTCTTGTTATATACGCCAAAACTTGTCCCAGCAGTCTCCCCGAACTTGGAAGGGATGTGTATTCCTCTCAGAGATGTCCGCTGTATCGATCAAGAAATATTCGCCAATCTGAAGGCGCTCTGGCACGAAAGAGCGAATGCCGACCTCGAAGTAAGCTTGCTGAATAAAGACCGTAACTGGGAGAAACGATTGTACCATCTTCTGGTCGAATACAGAAGAAAACGTCTTGCGGTATTTGAGCTGGAAGATTGTAGGCCGGAAGAAGTAGCAGACGAAGAAAATACTTCTAAGGATCCGAGTACCAGTGCTAGCCCTTCTAGATCGCCATCTCCACAGGTGCCATCTTGTTGTCCTGGGTCGTCCTTTACATCGCGGGGTCCAGGATGTTCTGGAAAAGAATGTACACAGAAGAATCAGTCGGCTCGGGGCCAATCTGGCAGTCCTTCCACACCACCTCCACACGATCGAGCGAAATCCCCTCTTGAAGCACTGTGTGAAGCGCTCAACCTGTCCGCACCCCGTTTACCAGGACTTCAAACTCCTGAAGTTCAAGCATTATTCCAGAAGATACTTGAGCAGCTTCCCAAAGCCAACGTGACCTCTCCACATACCCCTCCGGTGTCGAGATTCCACGGTGAAGATCCCTTTATCCCAACACCAAAGCATTGTTCTCCAGCCACGCCACTGCCCAGTTCACCAGAGCAAGAGTGTTGTCGACAGAGCGAGGTCGAGTTACGAAGCGGGTTGGGATCACCCTGGCATCTCGATGCTCCACAGACAGGCATAGGGCGTCCAACGGTCGGCGAGACTTCTGAAGATAGACTATCAGATTCGCAAAGGATTGCTCTTGCGGAAGATATGCATCATGCCTTGGCAGACGGACGTAAGTCACGGTGTGCGACACGAGGAGAGCATACGTCCATCCTGGAGAGGAAGCGCAGTAAACTCAAGAAGCGTCGGTCTACTAGCAACTCTCCTTCTCCTCTTCCCGAAGTCGACAGACGCATCGTAAATCATGTCTCGACTCCCTCCGCAGGGAGGTTGTCCGGGACAAATTCCAACTGGCTCCAGCGCATCTTCACACCAAAGCCTATGACCTGTAGGATTCTATCCAAGCATAGCGTGCACATTACACGCCAGGAATGCAAACGACTTCTCGAGAGGATGGAGATACAGGTCACTATCGAAGACGAGGAAGGCCTAGGGATGCTTAAGTGTCGCTACGACGGAGGAAGGAACCCCGCAGGCGATATCTTGAAGCCGGTAGCCTTTCGCGTCGAGGTGCATCTGGCTGAGGAACATTGGATGCTTTCGTTGTTCCTAATCCACGAGTCGGGTTCCGTAGACATGTTCCGGTCTATGTGGAAGAGATTACAAAGGGAGTGGACTCTGGATGCTATGGACGACGCCACGACCTGTTGCGTGACTGAACTTGGAGGTTATAAATCGAACAGGACCACGAGGAACGGCGGGAAGGCGTTACCCATAAAGAGTATTCCGGCGGCTCTACCCACAGAACTATCCATGTCACACATGAACCACATGTATCTCATCTAGCCTATGACCCTTTCTGCGACGTCGGAACCGCCGAAGCTCTCGGCTGACATCAACAAAGTTCAATTCAATTTCACCATACTTCTAAATCAAGTTTAACACTTTTAGGATACAAGATAGCGATTGTATGAGGGTACTATTTACGTACGGTTTTGTCGAAATGGGTTTGTAATTGCAATTGAAGGCCTATATTGCTGAGCACCAAAAAATGGACAAGATGTGCCGCATGACGGGAGAAAAATGTAATCGATCGAAAGCCTTGTGAGCTATCTTGCAATGAGTAAAAGTATGAGTCATAAACGCCCAAAACATGAGGTCTTTGAAGGTCTCATGCCCACCGAATACCCGTTTTAATAGCTGTAAAATGGCCTCGAGGTTGTGTTATTTCTGTTCATGAGAATTAGCACATTGCACGACATAGATTCGGTGGGATGCATTTATTCGCGTTCGGTGTATAGACGCGCTCATCCATATGGCTCTCATCGAGCATGCGATGGGCGTGGATTAGCTACCCAGCTCTACCTGCGCATCCATCTCAGATAGCCAAGGCTAATGGCGCCGCAACACTATTCTCAGAATAGCTGAGAATTCGAAGTGCCTCAGGAACAGTCATCAAGGCCGCCGCATGAGCAGAAGACGGCTTTTATTTCAAGAGAGCAGACCACTATTCCGGTGAATGTGGACCAGAGTAATACTTGATAATAGTCAAGAAGGCTAATTGGAAGAAGTTAGCATCGAGATTAGATGGTATACGGGAAGCTTACATTTTAAGGGCCAGTGGAGATATGGGAATATGATACGAGTCAACTAGCTTGTGCTCCCTCGACTTCCTCCGATCGTGAAGAAGATATCAACGTCAGCTTATTGTCGACCTCCAGTCGGATCGGAAAGCGGTCAATTTAACGCTGGCATCTGCAAATGAAAACTTGGCATGCTAAAGCAGAAATTTATAAATTAATGGCGGAGTCTAGATGACAAAACCCTTGGTACCTGGTAACACGTACTATAGACGAGCCGATGAATGCATGTGCTGTTCATCTTCCACGACGTCAAGAAAACATCGTCCCAGCAGCAGCAGAAGCTTCACAGCATCCTTGACTGAGTCACTGTGTATGTGAAACGGCGCCCCAACGGGAGCCCCTATCATGATGAGACCAGTAGAACCATGAGAATGGCCCAAAACAAGTGTTTGGGAAGATAAGTTTAAGCCAGGATCATGTCTATAGTTTGTAGCACAAGACATGAAATGTGTGCGCTTTATCGTTAAAGATGAAACTATCACAGGTAACGGGTAAATGGGCCGCAACTTTGACTGTAGCGCGTCGAAAGAAGTGCCAATTCCGGCTTGACCTCGCGGCAGATCAGAGCACTGCAGCAGTGCTCTGTAACCTCTCGATTGTTGACAGACTTTGATGTGTGCTGCACATGAACACCGTCATCTTCTTTCTGAGAAGATGGCGTGACGACTCAAGTAGTGGAGCCAGAGAATATCCGAAGCAACCCAGTGAATGAATCTGGGCGCACGGTATGGGCAGTATCATGCGGTCACAGCAGGAATGAGGACGGATGAGATGCCTGGCAGCCTGAAAGTCAATCAAGTGGCGGGGGGCCGAGCTTCATCCACTATCGAGCGGCCGCGCAGGAACGAGTGGTGGGTGGCGGATCCGCCGTCCGAATATCTTCCGGAGCGCAAGGTGACCTTAGCGTGGCCAGGTGTGGCCTTGCGGATAATGGAGACAGACAACAAACGGGGCAGCGGCAGCATGGACAGAACGAGACACGACGGTGACATCAGAGTGAGTAAATGAATTACTGCGAACGCCGAGAACGGTAGTATGCTACGGTGCACACCGCGGGAGACAGTCTTGCGCAAAACAAGTGTGCTGGAAAATGATCCGGGGCGGCAGGAGATAGGCGATCATCCGTGCGTGTGATGAGAGAATTGAGCATGTGCAGCAGGAAGTACACGATGTGCACGGGGCTGAATAGGGAGAACCAAGTCAGAACGCGGTGCGCACGCAGAGGGGTTAGAGGAAGGAGACAACATGGGCGGTGGCCCGAACACGTCCGAGTGTGCATCGTCGGACGAATGCAGCGAGGCGCACCATGTGCATCCTCTGCCTAGTGCCACTGCGGCCCCAACCAAGCATCCCTATTAGCTCGCAGCCACGTGCCGTATTCATTCCTGTCCGCTCGACCCCCTTCATTTTAACACTCATCCCTGCTTTTCCTCGTCCTTCGACGCTCTTCTCCAATCACCACAAGGCAAGCGCGTCTTGCGTATTTAATCTCGCCGTCCTCACCCCTCTCTAGACTAGCACCCACTCACACATACACCCATGGCCGACAAACTCGACGCGCCTACATCCTCGACCGATGCTGGTTCAGGCCCTAGCGGCGGCGTCCCCGGCGCAGGGCCCAAGGCCATCATAAAGAATGTCGACATGAGCGAGGAGCTGCAGCAGGAGAGCGTGGACATCGCCTCGGCCGCGCTGGAGAAGTACAACATCGAGAAAGACATTGCCGCGCAGATTAAGAAGGAGTTCGACCGAAGACACGGTCCGACATGGCATGTCGTCGTCGGGAAGAACTTTGGAAGTTATGTGACGCACGGTAAGCATCGGTTTTCCATGCTAGTCCTTTTTGCACGAGGACATAAATTCGCGCGTCCCAGAACGCGTTTATTACGAATTATTTATTTACTTATTTTGCACCGTGGCTTATCTCGAACAAAGTTGCTGATCTTCTTTGTACGGCAGAAACCAAACATTTCATCTACTTCTATGTCGGCTCCCTCGCTATCCTCATCTGGAAGTCATAGAGCGAATCTTTTTGGACCTAGAGAGGGCGTGTCTCCACGGAGTTAGCTAGTGGTATACCAGATGGGTGGCGAAGAGAGCAATAATCTTTCTGGTCGATTCCGCGTATATTCTTTGTCTATTATTATATTGCTTTCTGGACAATTACTCTGATATGGCGCATGAAGTTGCTGAATATTGGCCAGGACTCGGATATCAAGGTACAGAAAGTATGATGTGAGGATACAGTAATGTGGGTGTTGAGGGTGTAGTCATGTGAGTGCTAAGGGTATAGTAATGTGAATGTCGAGAGTATAGTGTTGTGAGTGCTAAGGGTATAGTAATGCAAATGCCGAGGGTAGAGTATGTCAATAGCAACGAGAGTTAGGATAGAAAGTGTGTGCTAAAGAACTGAAAACTAATCTACAAATCTTGGGAATGCACGAACATGCGCGTACGTAAGTTCCACCTCCGAGTCCTTCACTCCATCTCTATATCGCGCATCCGCGGAACGACGAATCGGGGGAAGCAGGTGCAGTCGGCTCATTCCCACCCAAAGACTGGAGGTACATCACACTGGCCGAAATCTCATCTAGGATTTCTGCTCTCGAGTCCATAGACGAACGACCAGACGCAGACGAAGAGACCATGCGGACATCCGCGTTCTCATCCGCTTGTTTATTGCCAATAGGTGTCCCGCGTGGTATCCTAGGAATGGAGAAGGGAGACAGGAAAGACGCTGCCACACTCGGGGGCACTAATCGAGGACGCCCAGCAGATGTATCCGGCACCTCAAGACAGGAATCGCGGGAGATATTACCGCCGCTCCTCCAGCTTCTGACACTCGTTGCCCTTGATGCAGTTTGCACGACCGCTTCAGAAGCGTGCATCCTCAAAGAGCCTTCGGACTCCATCAACGACCCAACTGATGCTCTAGACAGACTCCGCTTGACATTGCTATCTTCAAAGGACACATGTGCTGAAAACCGAGGCAGGAAATCAGACCTCCGCCTTGGAATGGATTGGCTCGAGTTCGAGGCGTCGGAACGCGACAGGATAGAGCTTCCGGGGTAACTCAAGCGACTGGGGCTGATGGAGAAGGACGGGGAATCGACGATGAAAGGACCCACTTGCGCCATCGAATCTGCCGGCGCGATTAGGATTGGCTGTCCTATAATAGGCGGCGCTGGTCTTGATCGGAATTGTCGAGTGAAGGAGTGACTGAGATCTCGTATGATACTGGTCTTCTTGGTAGGTGTGACCCCTCTAATTGGTCTTGGAACATTGGCACCAGGTCTTTGTTTGGTTTCTGGACCAAGCTTCTCGCCGGTATCAAGATTCCTGCCTTCTTCATCGGTCGCCATATTCCTTCCCTTCGTACAATGTCTGATAGCAATGAAAAGTCCCGCGACGACAGTCAATCCTCCCAGGACACCTAACGGAATCGCAAACCCAAGGGAGAGCTTCGCATGGCCTTGTGCAGTGGGCGTTTCTCCAATACCTCCGGGATCAGATGAGTTCGACACAAGAATAGGAAGACTCGCATGGGAGGTAGAGTGGGTGATATGAGAATACGCCGTAAAGGTGACCATGAGGGTTTCTAAAAAGTTATCTCTTGGGACAGTTCCTGCCAAAACTGAGCCTCTAGAATCGAAACTTAACCACTTGCCGACTTCTGTTGGGTCAAACACCACCGTCAAGTCAACGTCGCCTTGCTTCTCGCCATTACTATGTGAGAAGTACTGGTCGAGATGGAAGAGGACGGAGTCTGATGCTTTTACGTGCAGTGCTGGCAAATCAGGCGCAGAGAAGTATGAGGGTACTAGTGCCAAGGTGAGATTAGTTTCTATCGATTGGTTGAATGTCATGGTTAACTTCATCGACAGACTTGCTGTTGTTCCCGGTGCACCACTGTCCGCGCTGCCTGAGAGGGTGCGGCTCGAATTGTCGTACTTCAACCACGCGCTGTAGGGTGACGCATCGATAAGAAGACTGGATGTATCTGTCAAGTCCAGAGGTTTTCCGTCTACAAGAGCACCAAGGTAATCGGTCGGGGAGGTCAGGCTAAAGCTGAAAGGTGTCTTTGCTGTGACGTTGACAGTTGGAAGGGGAACGGAAACAGACAACTCGTGTTCAGCAAGGATGAGGTCGAAAGGCAGTGACAACGCGCTATACCCTTCTATGTCCGACGCATATAGGGCCAGTTGGATCTTCCCTGGAGAAGAGATTTGCTGTACGCTGGGCACCACGCCATTGAGAGTGATCGACTTGGGGTTGAACACCATCCAATCAGGTAAGCTGGACCCATCCACACGACGGACTTGATAGTAGACTGAACTTGCGGATGTGAATGTACCACTTTCAAACCCAATACTGAATGACCAATGGTTTGGAATGCGCAATGCGGGATTCGGAGTTGTAACGACAGAGCCTGCGGCCAGAAGGAACACCGAAGACAAGGAAGGATTTGACGCGTGGAACTGCCTAGAAATGGATAGCTGGAGCTCCGGTGGCGGAGACGAGGTAACACATAGAACAAAGCGAGAAGATGCGAAGGCATTGGAGGTGTACGCCGTAACAGTGATTCCTGTGTTATCTTCATCCGCGGCTGAAGGCGTGCCATAAAAGGTACAGGTTGAGGAATCAAAGGAGAGCCATGCAGGTAAATATGAGGTGGTATAGTTGAGGATGTCCTCCGAGGAATTGAATGTGCGAGGAGAGAAGGTCCAAGAGAAAAGGTTATCGACGCGAGCAATCATAGGAAGTTGGGTATCCAGCGGTTCCACAACCATAACTGACGGCGTGCGTGCCAGGGCCACCGCGGTTGAGGCTAAAATACACAAAAGAGAGAGATTCATAGTGGAAAGACAGTAGATGCTCGTGTTTAGAGCGGACGGCGCGTTCAGCGAACTCAACGCAGAACTAGAGAATGTGTTGGTTGAAGAGGAAGTCGCAAATCAACAAAGCACAACAACGCGCTCGCGATTTGTGCAACAGTCATGCAGTTACATTGAGTGCCAGTTTTTGACCGAAATTATATCCTATTGTGATACTAAACCGAGAAAAAGAGGTATTACTCTAAACGGGCGGGAAGAGTGCAAGAAATAGTGAGATATGTGAGGCGTTAAATCCGTGGTGAAAGCGTGAAGGGCATTAACAGAAAGGAAACAGAAGGAAAGACGACAGAGGCATAAGATCGCACACAATGATATATCTAAGCACCGGGCAGGAATACTGCCAATCCTGCTGCCTGTACTCTAGCGGGATCTTCCTTACCAAGGGCTGCAATCAAGTGGATAAGCTCTCCCCTGATCTCATCGCCAACTTGATCCGGCTGACTTGGGTCCAAAATATGGGCGAACACCGCGAGGAGACGATCCATGTACGGGTGCAATGCGGGGCCGTTTGCCCTGAAGAGGTGGAAGATAGCACGGAAGACGGGGCGGTTCTCTAAGTAATCGTTCTTGAGAGGCAGGGCTCCAACGAATATCGGGAGGACTTGGTCAAGAGGAATGGCGGCAGTGTTGCGGACGATGAGACGGGCGACAGCTCCAGCCGCGTTATCTTTAGCGTTCAACTTTGATGGTGTCGACTCAGCATTGACCTCGAAGAGAGGACGCAGGGCACCAAGAAGGTGGAGGTATTGGGGCGACAGGTCAACCTCGGAGTTCTCAACAAGAAGACCGACAGCGAAGGCGGCGTTGCTCAGAACTTCAAAATCAGAGTCGCTCAGAGCTCGGTAGAAGAGCTCGAAAAGAGGCTCAGTCGAAGGAGTGATGGAGTGTTTCATCCCTGCAATGATCTCGGCAAGGCAGCCAATGGCGGATGAGCGATCACTGAGTGAGCGGCTCTTTTTCTGCAAATGACGAATATTATAAGTATCTCCGAAACAATGTATGCATATAAGCTACTCACGTAGTACTTGGCAATCAAAGGGAAGAAGGTTCCAAATGCCGGGGCGAAATCAGGGCCCAAGGCATTCGCAAGGGATGCCACAAGATCACCAGCAGACGAGATGAGGACGGAGTCATACTCGGCTTGATCTTCAGGGGCCTCCTCTTCCTCGTCCTGATCAGGATCCTGTTGGCAAAACGCCTTCTGCTCGAGGATCTGGACAGCAATAGTGCAGACCTGGTCAAGGCCTAAAGAGAAGTTTTAACAATGGGGCTACAACAGAAGACAGAGCGTTCGACTTACGGCCCTGAATAAAGGCGGGGCCAATTTTGTTAATGGTCTCAGCCAGACCGACGCACAGAGATGACACAACAGACCTGAGGAAGTGAGCCAGTCAGTATATGGGGGGGGAAATGCAAAAACATCATGCAAGAAATCAGGTAATATGTTATTAGTCTCATAGCCAGAGGCATCGAAGTGAGCTGAGTTATGTTTTTCATCGCGGAAAGGCGGCAGGAAAGAAACGAAAATAACAACGGCTACTCACTTGTTGTCTTCAGTATCATACATCTCCAGCAGGGGAACAACAACATGGTCAATAAGATCCCTGACGCTCTGGCTCACAGGGTTGGGCTAGGATAACATTACAATCAGGCTCCATAAAACGAAAGACAGAGAGGCAGTCACATACCACATTGGCACCCGGCTGCCATTCTTGATGATCGCTCAAATCGTAAAAGGTACGGACAATCTCGAGAAGTGAGTCAGTTGCGCTCTTACGGATACCTTCGTAGTAATGGGGGAGAAGGTTCGTAAGCTCGAGAGTGCATTGCTCAACGAAAGGCAAGAAGTGAACGCGAGTGGCCGCGAACAATGTGCCGATGGTATCAGCAGCGATCTCCTTCTCAACAGCAATAGCGCTGTTAACATCCATCATCTTGTCAAGGTCAATGTCCTCGAGTTCGATGCTTGCGTTTCCATTGCCATCGGTTTCGTCAGAGATAGCAATGGCGTTCGAAGGGGAAGAACCAGATGCGAAGGCGGAGCTGGCCTGCGACACAGAGAGGGATAGAGAGTCGTCGCCTTGCTCATCCTGCTTGCAGCTCAGGAGAAGAGGTGGCACGACATTGGGCAGGTAAGGAGCGAACTCCTCTCCGAACACACGAGCCATCACTCCGAAAAACAAGAAGCTGCATTCCCTGAGACGGGCACTCCCCATCTCAATACCCTGGAAGGCCTGTTGCATCATGTCGGGGAAGAATGGGCGGAAGACATCCTTTCCAACGGCCTCAGCGAAGGTGCCAACTGCATCCATGGTGATACCACGGAGCTCGATCTCCTCGCCCTCGCCGGTAAGCAGGAGGAAGTGCTTGATGTGATCCATAGTAGGCTGGAAGTAAGGAAGGAAGCGTTCCTTCGAAGCATGGGCAGCGCTACCAATAGCACCGGTGACGACTGCCTTGACAGAGAGAGGCGCAGTGGTAAGGAGACCAGCAAGGCGCTCCATGATGAGCGAAAGATATTGGTCGATGACATCGTGGAGAATCTCGAGGAGGGCATCAAGAGCAGTGCACGCCGAACGCTGAGTAGCAGGGTCGTTGATGAGGTTCATGATGGCCTGTATCCGTCATTAGCAGATGCACTAAGATCATGTGCCACGATAGACTTACAGGAACAAGAACAGCGTGCTTCGAGACACACTCATCCTCAAGCCACTCGCACAAGCAGCTAACCGCCACGCAGGCAGCCTTCCTCACGCTCGCATCTCCATCCTGAAGACCGGCCTCGATAACGGGCCACACTTGAGCCATCAAGGGAGTCATATACTCGCTGCAGCCCTCTACGGACACACCGAGAGCGAGCATGGCACCACGGCGGTATGTTGGATCTGGAGAAGAGAAGTATTGCATGATGAGGGTGCGGAGGGCAGGGAAGACTTGCGTAGGGGGGAGGTTGGTGGCGAGCCCGTCAATGATACGGAGTGCGGACTGGAGGCTCGTCAGCAATTATTCGCGAAGGGAAGAGCAGTGCACATACGCGAGAAGGAGCATCATCATCAATGTCCTCGGGCTCATCCTCAGTGGTGATGGGCATGAGACCCTCGAGGATGGCAGGAGCAAGATTGTGGCTTTGAATCTTGGATTTTTTGCTAAAACACAATTGGTACATGCGACTTCGCATTGGATAGCAGGCAACTTACTATTGGACAGTCCAGTTGAGCGCATTGAGCGCAAGGACACGTAGCTCGCTGTCGAAAGCGCGATTGCCACCACACTGGAGCAAGAAGTGGGCCAATTCGGGTATATGCTTGCCGAGGATGGGCACTTCCTATATAGAGCATACTGTGTTAAAGGATGCAGAGTTGTCGACGCGTGAAATTCACGTACCAGAATGAGGAGGGTCTCCAACACATCGAACAGCTGCCTGGCACCAGTCTCATTGCTAGCCTCGACACACTGTCCGATAACTTGGATCATGGCAGGGAGAAGGCCTTGGAAAGATTTCTAAAATGAAAGATATTAGAACCGAGCAGAAGAAAAGGACTAGTCGCACTCACAAGCTCGGCCTTGTCGCCAGAGTCGATGTACTGAGCGATGACACCCAGTGCCCTGAGATGAACATGTAAATTTCATTGCACGAGAAGGCTTGGCTGAAAACATACTTGACGGTGGTGATTCGGACCTCAAGACTCTCGGGATCCACCAGCAACTGCTCGAACAGCTTGAAGAAGCTCTGGAGATGCTCTTGGAAGCCCTCGACGATGTTCTCAAGGACAGTGTAGAGGATGTAGGTGCCGACTTCACGGTGGGCGACTTGCGGAGAAGTACATGTCTGGTGAACGAAGGGCAGGAGCTGAGGCCAGGTGCCAGTGGGGATTTCGATGCTGGCAATAGCAGCCACAACACGGGCAGCGGAATGGCGGACGAGGTTGCTGTGAAAGTGGCCCTGTTAACGTCTAGGTTCAACCTACTCACTCTAAAAATACTGACTTGGATTCAGCGAGGATGAGTTCAGGAAGCTTGGCCTTGATCTGGTCGCGTTCATTCTGGCTGAGACCCAGCCAGAGGGTGCCACTGTTTTGCGCGACGCGCTTTCTCATCTCGACCGCAGCCAATTGGCGCACCTATCGTACGATGGTAAGTTGAGATTAAACTGGAGTGCAATGTAGAGTGCAAACATACAGCCTGCTCAGGGGAGCTTGCGATAATCTGCGCGAGGGCAGCAATGCATCCTGCCTCCTTGTAGAATTCCTGGTTCAGCTGGGCAGTTGCCTATGCAAATAAGATTGTTCATGGAGATCAGAAGACATCGCAATGAAAATTAATCTGAGCACTTACTGCTTTAACAAGCGCGGTATCATTGGAAGTCGTCTGTACAAGTAAGTTGTGCAAGGCCTGCACCGCGTTCGGCTGGGGAAACAAGAGCATTAGCACGATCAGATCCACGGATAGAGGGTAGATCGAGTAATATGCCACTCACATCCATCTCTGCAAAGTGGGAAATGGAATAAGGAGGAAGAACAGATGGAGGATAGGCGTTAAGAGAAGATTCTGCTCAAAGCTCAAGCCACAAAATTTTTGGTCGGAGTTGTCCGACTCATTATCAGTGTTTCCCGATCAAGAAATAAGCGTGACGGTGACGCGTGCCAAATGTATGTACGATCACTGATCGTGACATAAAATTCCTCCACTAAACCATGAACAACCCTGACTAGAAAGCGGGGCCGTACAAAGCGCTGGTCAAAGGCAGCTTCATGTCCAGGAATTAAGGCCGGCTATATGGGTATGAAATGCGTGCATACCACTCGAGGTCCTCGCAATTACGTCCCCTATCCAAGCGGGCCCGCCTAACCGGGATTCAGCTCAGGTCCAGGACCAATCCGATCTTCTATCAGCACCATCTCTCGGAAACCTCGCTGTATCTGATTCAAAGCTAGCCCAACCATCCACAACGCACGGATTCTGCCCTTTCTCTTAGCCACAGCCTTGACGACCACTAGATTTGACCGGGCTTTGACTCTGTCACCGCCCGCTGGTATGTCACATGTGGCCACCGTGTCACTAAACGAAGATACAACCCCCATTGTTCGACGCGTTTGTACCAGAGCCACATTCTGAGGTGGTTCGGATTGGCCACTTCAACCATGTATAAATGGACGCGTTTAAGTCCGTAATTCCTCATCCCTTGTAACATCCAATCGTCTAGACTGAAACACTTCTTAACTGTACTCTATTTACATCCTCCTTGACCATGTTTTGCATTTCGCTGTCTTCATGCTCCACCCAGTCACCCAAACCGTCGCAGCGTCGCAGCCGACAATATTCGTGTCATGTACCCCTCGAATCTACGCAAGTTCTTATTTCCACTCTGACGATACTCCATCCTGATTATTTCTATATAGGCATCCTACTGTGCGGAGGCGTTTCCCATCCGTGCGAACCCCGAAAAAACCCAGCCGGTCATTCAAGCGATGCCTCATCCTGGCCTGGAAGAACATCAGTAGCTCTTACCGCTCGCGTCAGTCGCGCCGGTTCTCTTTCATTCCGCCTGGCTTCGTCAAGGTCGAGACACCGATGTACATGACTAAACAAGAGCGCCGCCGATGCCAGTACTTTGGTGTGTATTAATGCAGGGACTCCACGGAAAATTAATAGATCCAACGATGGTGATAGATCACACGACCGCACTCCTTTTACTTATAGATCTTGGACTGGAGAAACGTAGTTAACGAACATTACTTTCCTGTATTCAATTAATGCAAGACACCTTGTTATTGCAGAGTCATATTCTATAATGATGCTGACTTTGCTGGACTATATTTTCTCGTACCCATAGTGTAGTCTGGTACTGCATTGTATTCTATCACGCTATCTGCGATTACTGCGAGTCTGCTATTTGGATGCCACTGGTTCTGCGCTCTGAAAGTTGCCTGAAAGGGAACTGCGGAAAGCGTTAGCATCCAGAAGTAATAAGTGTAAACAACGCCCCGATCGCCCCGAACAGCGTCGACACATCCGTGACGCTCCCCATTCGCCTTCTGACTACACATTTTCTTCCCGCATTCGCGGGAGATGGCTCTTCTATCACAGAGCGTCTCTCAGGCTCTACGTCGTAATGCTCTCCGCGACATCAGACACCCTTCCACCTCCCGTCACCTCTTCACAAAATCCGCGCCCGTCGCGCGTTCCCCCATACGCACCGCCGCATATGCAACGCTCTTTACGCTTTCTGCTGGAATATTCGCGGTATATTACTTCGATGCGCGGTCTGCGCTCCACCGGTACATCCTTACGCCAGTGGTACGGGTCGCGCTCGATCCGGAGACGGGACACAAGCTCGCTGTTAAAGTTCTGAGAGCGGGACTGGGCCCTAAGGATCCTGTGCCCGATGACGCGAGGCTTAAATTCCAGGTGAGCAGCAGAACAGCAGTTTATATCAGTACTCTATAACCACCTATTCAGATATGGGGAGAAGAAGTTAGCAACCCAGTCGGCATTGCAGCTGGATTTGACAAAGATGGCGAGGCCATTGATGGTAAGTCCGTCCATACATTTTAATTCACGTGTGAACTTATCAGTATGGATGGTGCACTAGGTCTCTTTGACCTTGGCTTCAGTTGGGTAGAAATCGGAAGCGTAACCCCGAAACCTCAGGTTTGTATTCACCTCCTTGCACGACTTTTCATGACGCCAATATTGCACTCAGCCAGGAAACCCGCGACCCCGCGTTTTCCATCTCCCCGAAGACGCTGGATATATCAACCGCTATGGCTTCCCTTCCCAAGGTCATTCTTCCGTCCTTTCGCGGATACGTGCCCGCATTCCATCCTTCAGTTCCGGCCCAGAAAGGGCTTCCCTACGAGAGGGCGCTATGCTGGCCGTAAATCTCGGGAAGAATAAAGAATCGCCAATGGAGTCGATAGATGACTATGTTTCTGGTGTTCGGACATTTGGGCCCTATTCTGACGTTCTGGTGGTTAATGTTTCGAGTCCAAACACACCGGGGTTGCGGTGAGTTGAAGGGACCATTGTCGAACTGCGCTACTCACAGGTACTATCCCAGTGGACTCCAGAATCGCGAACTCCTGGAGCAGCTATTAGATGGTGTCTCGAAGGCACGGGACGAGCTGGCACCTTCTGCATTGACCTCCCAGAAACCAAAACTGCTCCTGAAGATCGCGCCCGACCTGAATGAGTCCCAAATTGCTGATATCGCGGATGTTATCAAGAAGAGCTCTATTGACGGAGTCATCGTGAGCAACACGACTATACAACGCCCGTCAAATCTCATCAGCGGTAAGTTATATCTCTCTACGAAGTACTCACCTTCTCAATATTCTTTACGCCCTAGACAAAAAGCACGAACAGGGCGGACTGTCAGGGGCGCCTGTAAAGCCGTACTCACTGAAAGCCCTGCGCACGCTACGCCAACATCTCCCAGCGTCAGTACCCCTCATTGGATGCGGCGGGATCTCAACAGGTGCTGATGCGCTCGACTACGCCAAAGCCGGCGCAACGATGGTGCAGATGTACACCGGCTTCGGGTACGACGGGGTCGGAGCGTGCCGACGCGTGAAGGACGAGCTGCTGGTCGAGTTGGAGAAGGAGGGCAAGACATGGAACCAGGTGGTCGATGAGGCGGTGAAGAATCTGAGTCTGAAGGAAATACCGCCGGTGGAGAAGCCGAAGCCGTCTGAGATCACGGTGGGGCAGCTGATATCGGAGGCGAAGGAGCTTCAGCATCTTTTGGACAAGCTCGGGGAGAAGATGGAGCTTGGCGAGGGTGAGAAGGTGCATGCAAAGGCGGCGGAGGAGGCGACGGGGTTGTAATAAGTGGTGGCTGTGTCACTGTAGATAAGATAAGATATACCTGTACCTGGATGGTGTCACAGGCTGATACATCGGGCATGAGTTTGTTCGACGAGCTCGAGGCTGCCGCTGCACATCTATGATCATCACGCTGTTTAGATTGTTCACCCTTTCTTCCCTGCCCTAGTCCATGCCCATCTCCTCCCGCCGTCTATCCCCCTCTCTCTGAGCTACCTCCGCCCCCCATTTGTCAACATGGACCCGTGCATGACATCCACCGCTGGCCCAAGCACCCTATCATCCCGTACCTTTCCCACCCGCCACTCGGAAACAACAAAAGCGCCCTCCCGAATCCACCCCCCAGAGACCCAGATCGTCACCCTGACGTATGGCGCGCACGACGAAGCACAAGGCGGGCCCAGCATGTTCGACGTCGAGACAGGGACAGAGCTCCGGCGGCACTCCGACCTGTGGTTCAAGGACGGCAGCGTTATCTGCCGCGCCGAGACTACCTTGTTTCGCGTACACACATCGCAGCTGTCCCGCCATTCGCTGTTCTTCAGGGACATGTTTGCGTTTCCCCAGCCAGCGTCGCATCTTACGGGGAAATCCTGCGCATTAGAATTCGAGGGCGAGGCACAAGGCGAGAGTGATAAAATACCGGTGATCTTCCTTCATGATACTGCGGAGGACGTGGGGAATTTATTGGCAGCGTTATACGATGGCCCGTACGTCCTGCTTTTCTGCCATCTAAGAGTCTTTGCGCTCATGCTGACTTTTGATAAAGGAACTTTGGGAATAATGACCACGACGACTTTCGAGTAGTATCTGGAATCCTTAGGCTCTCCACCAAATACATCATTGACTCCTTGCGAGCCAAAGCACTGGCACACTTGAGCATAGCTTGGCCGTCAACGCTGAAAGCTTGGGACGCCCGCGAAGATCTCTCTCGCACTTATGAGATGGAAACTGGTGGAGCTCATCTATATCCCCATCCATTTGTGGGTCACATTCATTTATTTTTTCCCTATCTCTGACTTAAATTTTGTACAGTCTGTTATCTCCCTCGCTCGGGAAGTCGACACACCCTCTCTCCTTCCAGCCGCATTCTACGACGTCTCTCGCTACTCTTTCACCCAGATATTCGAGCCCACCGAAGAGGATGCGCTAGCCCCAACAACCTCTATCCCCGTGCTGTCCGCACTCGACATACAACGCCTCTGTCTAGGCAAAGAAGCAGCGCAGCACATGATCACCTCCCTGATCCAAGCCATGGGCAGCGGGCAGTACATCCGGCAAACGCAGCAGCACCCCATAAACTCACACAAACGCAGACCGTCCTCTGGCGGCATCTGCATGACAGCCGCCGCCTGCCGGAAGGACTTCTCGGAGCTCGTAGATCTCGCGACGCAGCACTATCTGTTCGACCGCGAACGGGGATACTGCGATCCCTTCTACGTCGCAGAGGAGCTAGGGCAGCTGAAGAGCGCTGAATTCTCCGAGTGCAAAGCGTGTGCGAAGTCGCTGGAGTCGTGGGCTTCTAGGGAACGCGAAAAGATGTGGAAATTGATTCCTCAGTGGTTTCGCCTAGAGGGCGCATGTGGGGATACATCGCCCAAGCCGGTGGTTGCTTGATGAACTTCTTTTGAAGTCTCGTACCGCACCCGCTGTATGGGCTCAGGTGGTCTCTCTCATATTTCATCATATTTTACTATTATTCACGTTCACGACATATTACTATTACGCACATGTGGATTTTTTTACTGCAGCCCCTGAAACATGGGTATCATATCATGCTGCGCATTTGCTATGGATATTGGATCAACGACTGAGTGAGGCAATTCGGTGGTGGTAGCAGCATGATGTGGCAGAGAACGGGCAAAAACAGAAAATTGACTGATAATAATGCAGCACTACGATCATGGTGGTCGACTGCTCATCTCTAACTCATCTGCGCGCCTCACCAAATCCAAGTTGCCGGCCGCGGCAAGAGGCTTGGTGGTGTGGCCGAATCCGGTCGCGAAGCAACAACCGGGGAAGCTGGAACGCAACCGCGGCAAACAAGGGAAAATAACACATGGTTTATTTTAGTCACAATGGCCCTTTACAATTTAGCTCACAAGGGCGCCAATGCGGCCAAATATACCCAAGTTCAACCAGCATAGCTCCCTTGCCCTTGTGCTCCTCCGTTGCTGCAATCGTTTTTGCGGAACTCATCTTTCCTTGCAATTGATTCTCCAAAGCCCTTTGGGCCCGTCCATAATGTTGGAGATGCAGTTTGTCTCCTGGGAAACACAATCAACTGGATGAACTGCAGTTCCATTTCCTTTTTTATGATGTTTGCATACCAGTGCGGATCTCAAGCACCATTCAACACTCCACCTAAACCGGCCATTGTTCCCATCCACACCAAGTACTTAAGCCGACTCCTTCTCCGCCATGCTGCATCTCCATTCTCCCGTCGCCAGTCTCCTCCACTCATTTTCCCCTCTTCCCTCCCTCCCTTCTACCCCATTCTTTTAGCCTGGTGCTTGCTCATCGCGTCTAGTAACGCCGCTTGTCTGTCCGGTCCAGCACTCTCCTTTACTTCAGCCTCTTTCTAGCACCGCGCATTCAACATGGTTCAACTATCCCTTCTTCTCCTCGGCCTCGCAGCTACCTCGGTCCGCGCCGCCCCCACACTCTCCAAACGTATTCAGCAAACCATCTCCGCCTCAACTGCAAAATGGGAACAGGCATGCGTGAGTTGCTCGGCTTCCCTCTCGCGCTCCGTTCCGCTGATCCCTAACTTTTTATCCCCGCCAGCTCGCAGCCGGAGGAGGCCTAAAATGTAACCCTGTATCCGTGACCGCCTTCACGGCCCTCCTCGCAGCTGCTGGCCCATGCGACCAGCAGAACTCCGCAGACGCGATGATCGACCTTGCAAAATCCTTGAACAACGATGGTCAGATGATCACTTTTGCCCAGATCTTCGCACAGCAACCGAGGAATACCGTATGTCCTGTCGTCAATTCTCCTCCTGATTGCCATAAACTGACAATCACGACCTGATGATCAGCCCTCGTCCGAAAGCGTGCCATACTGCCAAACTGCCCCTAAGAACGCTGAGCTCAATGGCCTATTCCAATGCCAATTCGCTGGTGCGAAGGCGACGACGTTCGTTGGCGGGGTAGCTGTGGGCGCAGCTGGGACCATCCCCTTTGGCCACAGCGCTATCCTAAGCCCCGCTGGTTCATGCCCCGCCAATCCAGCAGGCCCCATCGCAGATGGCACACAGCTGGTGGATATTACGCAGAACCCAGGTTCTGGCACGACCGACTCCGGGAATACGGGATCGGGAAGCGGTTCCTCAGGTGATTCTTCTTCCACCAGCGATTGCGCAAGTCAGGTAACATCTATTACAGTGACCGTAACTGCTACGATTCCCGATGATGCTTCTACTGCTGCTGCTGCTGCTGCGACCTCTGTGGCTTCATCTACGGTTGCTACTGCTACTGGAAAGGCTGCGACTCCCGCCTCTACTGGGTTTGCATTGGCCAACGGCCAGGATGCCCAGGCACTCAACGCGAAGTTCGCCACACTCACTGCGACCTCTGCTTGTACCAGTAAGTTGTAATTACTCACCGTTTGAATTCCTAACTCATTCTTGTCCTAGGTGGTGAGAACGCGTGCATCTCTGGTGCCTTTGCTCAATGTGTCAACGGCAACTTCGTAACGACTTCATGCTCCGGTGGACTTATTTGTGCCGCGCTTCCCCTTGTCAACTCCCGTGGAACCTCCATCACCTGCACAACCACCGCCGACGCTGAAACCCGCATCGCTAACACCGGAGCCACAGGCGGCATCACTGGATCCGGATCTACAGTAGCCTCTCCCGCCGTCACAACTGCTGCTGCTGCAACCGCCGTCACCACAGCAAAGTCTTCCACCGCCAGCGCCACCGTACCCTTGAACGATCCATCCACCAGCTCCGGCACTTCCACCTCTAGCTTTGCCCTCAAGAACGGTCAGGATGCGCAGGCCCTGAACGCCAAGTTCGCCTCTCTCTCTGCCAGCTCCGCATGTCAGAGCGGAGAAGTTGCGTGTGTCGGCGGTGCTTTTGCGCAGTGCTCCAACGGGAAGTTCGTGACCACCGCCTGCGCCGGGGGGCTCACGTGCGCTGCCCTCCCACTCGTCAATAGTGCCGGCACATCCGTCACTTGCACGACGCAAGCAGATGCGCTCGCGCGCATCGCCCGTACTGGAGCTACTGGCGGGCTTACAGGAGCTTGAACATGATTTATTTTGTATCTTTATTATTGAGTGGAGGAGTTGAGCTGATTATAGCATAGTGTAGCATTTATTGTCCTCGCATCATTCGTTTACACTACGTCTTGAAATAACTGATACTGGCGATCGCATCATGTATTATATTACGACTACATACACATACTGAATGCACGTGTACTTTGTCAATTATTTGAACTACAGTAATTATTTTACTTCAACAATTTGGTGTACCGCGTCGGTACTTACCACAGGGTGTACTTCAAATAATGGATTATTTTTAGAGCCGAAGAGACTGATAAGAATCAATGAAGCGTGCCAAGTGTAGGCACGTGGATTACCAAGAATGATCGTAGTCACTTTCAGTCGTCTATACTTAGCGACTATCCAGTTTGGCATATAATGCTCCTTCTTTGGTATACGTACGTGAAGCTCGAGCAGCAACGGCAAGCATTCGCCACTTTAATTCCAAGTGTGTTGAACATTGCGACGCCTAGCGCTTATCATCTACATACCTGATATAACCAGCTAACCAGCCAAGCGATGGTTCCCACTTCCACCCTCCTATACCTACAGGCACCCAACTGGCGTCCTTCTTTCGTTTACTCTTCCATCAACCCGCCCACCGCCAATCCTCTAATTGCGCCCGCGGCGAGGTCGGGTGTTCGCCAATAACTCACTGAGCTAGGCATCAGTACAAGCTTCTCAATATACCAGCCAAGCTTTATTGAGATCGCTTACGTCGTAACCTCTTCACGATCCCGTCGCCACGAACAGGTTCTGTGAGCATGCCACGTTCTCTCCCCGTTCTGTACACACTCCACGTCTTCTTTCCATGCCTGCTATATCTTGCCTTTCCAACCTGTTCACTCCATGGTTTCGCCCCACGTCAGCTCATCTACTCCAATGATTTATTCCCTCTCCTTGTTGCACCGTGGTCAGCGCCTACCACTATATTTACCTTCTTATCCCGCCTCGTGCAAGCGGCACTGCTATACCGCCTTCCACCGACCACAGCATTCTACTGCTACCCTCTGTGGATTTTTATAGCTATTGCTAGAACATTAGCAGCCTTCATATTCACTCGAAGTTTCGGATGGGCCTACCCACCCTTGTTCAGCCACAATTCTGCCTACGAAATATCTGCTGGATTCGGCCCATGTTGGTTGCATACCCCTATTTGACGGGAACATCAGATATTGTCAAGTTTCTCTCAGGACAATCTAAAAACATCAACGTCGACATTGTCTGCGTACTAGCTGGGATCTGCACTTTACTATGCTGATTGGATAACTGTCCATGGACATATGCCATTACAATGTTGTGCGTGACGATGGCAGTTATTCTTCGCAATATTTTCTTCCCGAAATCATCGTTGAAAGTTATGCACCCGATGGCACTCAACGGATACTCCCTACTATCTCCCATCACGGGATCCTCCCTGGTCGCAGCAGCATTGCTTTCTCTGCTGTTAATTTTGGTTCCGTCAGGGCTTTATGCCTGGTCATCTTTTTCTGTACATACCTCAATGCCAGGCTCCCCATTCTCCTCTTCCCCTCTCTTGGACATTCTCATTCTCTCCTCGCCCCGTCCAAATCGGACTGCGGCTACCGTCATTCTGACGACTACCATCGCCTCCTATTTACCCTATTTGAACCCGAACGTCACGCTCTCTGTATTCACTCACTTCACAGACCACGCTGCCTTCGCCGATATCCATCAGCAGTTCAGTAGTGAAACTAGTATCACGTTTCATATTGCCTCCGACTCTCATCCTGATTTTCATTTCGGCCAATACCTTCACCTTGCGGAGGCCCTCCGCTAGTAGAGCGAAAAGGGCGCGGGGCAAGCGGAGTGGGTCATATTGGTGGAAGATGATTTCCCTATCTGTGGTGGCATATATGGATGGAGTGTAGTTGCACGTGTCATGCAGATTCTGGAGAGTGGGCGTAGAGAGGGCAGCGAAATCCCAACACGACGCGGAGGATTTGTGGGAACTGGTGGAAGGCAAGTCAACGGTTCCTTCACTGTGATATCAACTGATTAATTTCGTCTAAACAGTGGATTGATAGTATACAAAATGCTTCCCCCAACACTTACGCATCTCCTCCTCACGCACGCCTCCACTGCCTCACGCCTGCCTGCGGGAATCGACCCACAGCCTGCTGATCTTGTAGTGCAAGATTGCTTGCTGGGCAATGATCCTATATGCCCCTCAAAGTGTGACAAAGGGCTCATCATCACCTCGCGGCTCGTAATAGACCATATTGGAGGCATGGCGTCGACAAATACGGAAAAACAGCAGAATTCTGACAAGTGGCGATGCGGCTGGAGGCATCCTTTCCACGGAAAACCAGAAGTAGACGTGGTTATAGTTGACACGGGGATTTGGTATCGAAAATTTGTGCTGTAAGATCGCACACGTACGTCACAGTACTCGTATCATCATCGATTTTTTCCTCGACCATTCACGATCCCGGGGAAACTGTCAAGCTCCTAGTGACTTAGGGCATTGATAAGCAGGCCACTGAGGATTAAACCTCCTGCGAAGATACCCCGGGTCCCGGGGGAGTTATAGCAGAAGTTGGAGTGGCGGATTTAGAAGCATTCGAGGCAGAAGAAGGCGGCGATTGCATTGTGGATGGGGATCCCGGCGTTACTAATCGGTGCTTCAAGGAGTATAGCGTGGGTGTCACAGGATATTTTTCGCGTTCATTGAAAACTTTTCATAATACAACTAGCATGAAAAGTTTGAAACTAGGATGAACGTCTGAACTGGGTGAACTTGAAGTTTAACCATAATTTGCTTTACATTCCAAGTGATGATATCCCCAAGCCAGAATCGAGAAAGCATCCGGACATCTAGAGACGCAAAAACACGCCCTTATGCTGAGAATATGACTAGACTCAGCTCCTGTGAGTTACTTATTCCATATTTTGGGAGTCAGTTGGGAGAACACATGAAGATGAGCGAGAGAATACTGCATCCAAATCGAGAACGGCGTCGCTGGAACGTGACATAGCTTGAGCATCTCTCCACGTGTATCTCTGTTCGCGTGTGTCGAGCATTGAGCCAGCGGCGACGGTGCCAGCAGTATTATAGCACCATGGCATTTAACATGACCACGACGTTGGTCATGGTGGTAGCGGAAGACGAGGTTTCGGTTTCGGGTGGAACTCCCGAGCGGCCCGACAAGTTCAATTTGGCCTTGTTGTTTTCTCAGTATCTCCAACGCCAACAACACCGTGACCACCGCGCACATTTTACCTTCATCCATTTTTGCATCCGTTTCTTGCAAATATTCTTTTCTCTCCTTTATGCCAACCCATGGATCTCCTTTGTGTTCTAAATATCATAAAAACCATTGATTGATCATCCGACAATCCGCCCCATGTACTACCGGTTATGACAGGTTGAAAGAACAAGGATGCGGCACATACACAGCAAGAGCCCAAAACCTCACTCCACTCGAGTCCACTGGTCACCGGTCGTCATTTTTCAACCGCTACCTGTCTCTTGTGGATGTCCCCGCCCTTTTCTCGGGTCATGGTTTGGTGCTACGCCGGCTCGGCACACGTTGAACGAAGATGTTATTTTTAACTTTCTCTGCTTCGAACGTACGGCGTTGTGTCTCGATATCAGCGTATGTCTTGGCATCTGCCACGAAGAATAGCAAGTCTTATCGTATCATGTGTATGCTCCGAAAAGACTCCAGATCTGCAGACTTGAAAGGACCAGTGATCCCCGCCGTGCTCTGCAAAAGCTGGTCTGCTGCAGTTTAGCTGAATGGTTCTTATTTCTGCGCCCCCCATAAGCCCTACCGGATATTATCCGACCAATGTCGTATAAAATGTCTTTACTTTTCTCTGAAGCCATAGCAATTCAACAGCTACACAACGGTCTTCCAACAGATCTTCGTCATGTTCCAAACGGCTGCCCTCGTCGCTTTCACTTTCATCGCTGTTGCCTGTGGCCAACAAGTTGGCACACTGACGACAGAAACCCATCTTAAACTCCCCTGGCAGTCATGCACAAAGTCTGGTTGCACGGCCCAGTCCTCTGGTGCTGTGGTGCTCGACGCCAACTGGCGCTGGCTCCACACCACCACCGGTTCCACGAACTGCTACACCGGAAACACCTGGGACGCGACTATCTGCCCCGATGGTGAGCTATTTTCTAGAACTTGACGCGTACACAGCTCACGAGCCTCATTTCTTTTTTTCTTTAGGCGCGACTTGCGCCAAAAACTGCGCTCTTGATGGAGCAGACTACGCTGGCACTTACGGCATCACGACCAGCGGGAATGCGCTTACTCTCAAGTTTGTCACCAGCAGCGCGCAGAAAAACATCGGTTCACGTGTCTACCTCATGGCCTCCGACACGAACTACCAAATGTTCAAGGTCCTGAACCAGGAGTTCTCCTTCGACGTAGACGTCTCCAACCTTCCGTGTGGTCTTAACGGCGCTCTTTACTTCTCCGAGATGGATGCCGACGGCGGTATAGCCAAGTTCCCCACCAACAAGGCTGGTGCCAAGTATGGAACTGGTTACTGCGATTCGCAGTGCCCGAGAGACGTCAAGTTCATTAACGGCGAGGTATGTCAACGTCAACTGCTTTTGCATATTTATTTATTCCAAATTAAACCCTGTAGGCCAACGTACAAGGCTGGGCTGGCTCTCCCGCAGACCCGAACGCCGGAACTGGCAACTTCGGTTCGTGCTGTAACGAGATGGATATCTGGGAGGCCAACTCGGTCTCTGCTGCCTTCACTCCCCATCCCTGTAGCGTCTCCGGCTTGAGCCGCTGCTCGGGTGCTGCCTGCGGCACCACCGACAGGTACGCGTCGGTGTGCGACCCCGACGGTTGCGATTTCAACTCCTTCCGCATGGGTGCCCCTTCGTTCTACGGAAAAGGCTTGACCGTCGACACGAGCTCCAAGTTCACCGTTGTCACCCAGTTCCTCACGAACAACAATTCCACCACTGGCACGCTCAGCGAGATCCGTCGCTTGTATGTCCAGAACGGCAAGGTCATCCAGAACTCCAAGGTCAACATCCCAGGAATGCCCACCACAATGGATTCTGTCACCTCCGATTTCTGCAGTGCGCAAAAGACTGCCTTCAACGACACCAATGACTTCCAGTCCAAGGGCGGAATGGCCGCCATGGGCCAAGCATTCAGCAACGGCATGGTTTTGGTCATGAGTGTGTGGGATGACCACGCCGCGAGCATGTTGTGGCTCGACAGTGCATACCCCACCACTGCCGATGCCACCAAGCCTGGTATCAAGCGTGGAACTTGCGCTACCACCTCCGGCACTCCCACCGACGTCGAGTCGGCCAACGCCAACGCCTCAGTCACCTTCTCCAACATCAAGTTTGGTGACATCGGAACGACCTACACTAACACCGGCAGCACTGGAACCGGAACCGCAACCGGAACCACCACTGCGTCCGGCACCACCACTGCACCATCCTCCCCAAGTGCTACTGCCGCGAAGTTCGGTCAATGGTGAGTTGACAATGCCTTCTGTTTCTTATTCGGTATACTGAAAGTTTCTCCCATAGTGGCGGCATTGGATGGACTGGGCCCACAGCTTGCGCTACTGGCTCCAAGTGCACAGCGCAGAATGCTTACTACAGCCAGTGCCTGTGAACGCAAAAGTTGATGTATCTACAAGTATAATAGATGATCTGTACTGCATCCCTTTCTCTGTAATGTGTATGATTGCTTTCTGAATGCTTCATTTGCAAATAAATCTGCTTTTCTCAAGCTAGTAATGGTGCTCATGTGGCGACTCGCTTGGACCTGTTTACGAACATCAAGTGCCAAATTTTTGACGTATGATTATAAGTAATGTACAGTATGCTTCATCTAAAAAACGCCATTTAACTTTTTACAATAAAGATAGTACAAGCACATATACACCAAGCGAAGATCCCGAAAAAATATGACGCACAGCGAATATCGGATGGTGAGCAGTCATGATGACATTATATATATCGAGGAAGAGTCTAATAAGCAGCGAAGGCTTTGGCTATCCGTTCTCTGGAGATATGATTTAATACATAGGTAAAGAGTGCACAGAGGTCTACTTGCATTGTCTTTCGGTCCTGGATGATATCTTGAGCATACTGGCTGGTGTCATGAGCAGCTGCTGGGTCTGTCCGAGAAACGCGCTTCGGTAAACAAACACGAACATTAAGGGCAGATAACAACATACGCATTGACGGGGACCTGTAGCTAGAGGAAGCGAGTGCTGAAGGTTCATGTGAACCTGCCGAGCGGGAAGACTGCATACGCGCCGCCGAGGGACGTCGAGCAGCGGTTTCGGTGGAGAGGGTCTACGTGAGATGAACGTGAGCAGAAAAGCCGACGTGCGTGTGGAGACGATGCTCACGGTGCGCGAAGCTACTGATCCGAAGATTGCCTCAGACATAGTGAGTTGCGAGAGGTCGAAGTAGGGATACGTTGCGGTGAAAGGCTGTGAGAATCTTCGCAAGAAGATGTTTTCGTGCAGGAACGAACTGCGGCGGCCGCTTATATGGAGAAACGAGATAAAGCGAGCGAGTTTCGTGACCTCATTATGACGATAAATACGACGATCCTAGGAATAGGCGGCAAAAAGAGGAGGGAAATTGGAGTTGTTGGGGAGCAACCCCCCGCGTGGTCGGTAGCCATGATTTGACAAGGGCGTCAGAGCTGAGACAGATCCGCATCGAGCACGTGTCGATCGATCACACGATCACCGATCGTGAAGCCTTGTTCCCCGCTATTGCCGAAAACAGACTCAAGCGCCATCACCTGCTGTGAAGCTCTTTGTTCCTTCGCTGCCACACCTGTCGGTGGTAGTTTTGTCCGTGCACAATAGACTTTTTACTCGATGGCTCTTCTGTCCTAGCTGCTTCCAAGCTGAGCCCACTGCTCTCTGCCTTAAACCTTCTTCATCGATACCGCTCTATCCACTCGATACACACCCAGCCTTCACCCATGACCATCATGCCCTTCAGCCTTTCCTACATCGTCCTCACACCTCGCCGCGTCCGCCTGCCAGGCCAGACATCACCGCCGTCTAGTCCAACAAAAAAGACGACGTGAGTCTTCGATCCATGCAGGACACTTTGCGCCTCTCTGATGTCCCTCCAGTAGTGCACGATCCACGTTCAGATGGTCATCTGGCATTGTCAAATCACTCCGCTCCCGCACCAGCACTAGTACTAGCAATAAACTATCATCGTCCACCATTCCCCGCGAGCCTCGGACAGATCAAGATAAATCCCAGTCGGATGTCGAGATGCACGAATAGTGCACAGATTCTTGACAGAGCTGTATTTGGCAGGACATACGCAACTTGCATGAGAACGTTTGTAATTTTGGTGCTTTGTTATATCCTTGATACTCAGTGATACCCTCGGTGTTGTACATTCATGCACGTTCTTGGACTATGTATACTTGTACTTGTGAATGTTGTTGGTGTACATGTCATACCTCATCTGACGTCTGCAATCCCGGCTTAAACTTTTAAACGCCAAATCATATCTGCTACTCTGTGCCGTCATGGAAGCTTCTCCGATTCGCTACCGACTTGAATTCCACCGACGCGTCCTTTGCCATTGGTGGCGTGGATTGGTTGGAAACTCCAAAGACACTATTAGACAGATACGAGATACATTGGACGCGTTCCGCAAGTTCCGAGATAACACTAAGTGTGAGCACCAGCATGTATGCCATGCATCGGTGTTTTCGGTGCAACGAGGCATGTGTAGGCGAGCCCCGACTGCAGGCTAGGCTCTTCTCACGAGATATTACGTCCAGATGTAGCCTGTAATCAATATCACCTGAAAAAATCGATAAGTACCCTCTAGAATCGATGAATAGAGGGCATGTCGTTACCTTACCTTCGGCGCATTTTCATGCCATCGTCATGTCCAACTGATACCGCGGCGGTAGACATGGAGTATGACATAGCGAAAAATCCACATTTATCCTATAAACGATCTTCATAAGGAGCACTTGAATTTTTGAGTTCGCGTCATCGGTGGTAATTACGGCTCTGTTGCATCTCGAGATTTCTGGTTCCAGTGCTTTCTCGTGACGGCAGGTTGCTATGGGGGTTATTCCTGATATTTTTCGACGTCATTTGCATTTCTCAATTGCAGAAGCTATTCAAAGTTCAATAGAAAGTGCCTTGCGCGAGACTCGCCCTGAAAAGGAAGAATTACTTTCTGCGTCATAGGATATAACTGAATGGACTAACCAGTTGGAATTTATCTCACAAAAGTTACCGAGCACGACAACTGCATGAAATCTGACGCAACAAGTAACAAGTAATTGGGCGTATCATGAACACGAGGTAAAACAACATGAGGACACACCTAGTCTATCAACGACTAACGGTCGACAGTCGAAAACCGAAAATAAAGACGATCAAATAGCGGTAAGCATGCACTACGAGTAAGTAAGAGAGGTAAACGAAAATGCGATCCGTTTATGACTATACGAAGGGGTGAAGAGTAACATAGATAGGTATTGCGAAGAGAATGTACGATGCATGAACTGAAAGTCCGAGAAAAATATCACAGCGAAGGAGAAGCAGGAGACTCTGAGCCCGGTGGAGACGCGTTCCCATTCGACCCGCCAACAGGAGCACTCCCACCATTAAACATCGCCTTCAACGTCTGGTCGTTCCTCTTCTGCCTTACCCGCTCCGCCTCCTCTGCTCCTCCCGTCATCTTCAGCTTCTTCTGCCCGACAAAATCCACCAGCTCAGCCTGTAGATCGTCCGAATGTGCAATAGCCTTCTCTTTCTCGCGATTCCGCACACTCGCTTCAATTGCTTTCAGGCGCCTCTCTGGATCGACCGATGCACCGCGGATCTCGAGCATGACCGTGCTCAGCCCAGTGTGGCCCTCATCGGGTGGCGGAGGCCGGAAACGTGTGGTGCGAGGCGCCGCGCCCGTGCCACGCAGGGTCACTACTTTCTCAACATGGCCATAGATTTCAATGACAGATCTGTGGTCCTCGAGAAGATCACTAAGGAATTCTTCTTGGTGGGTGAGGAATTGTTGCTCCTCCACGATGTTCTGCAGCTCCTCCTCCCACGTCTTCTTCCACATTGGTTTGATCGTCTTGATGTGCTCCTTCAAACTTTCCAGTTCGGCGGCGACGGTATCAATATCTTTCTTGATGTTCTTGAAGTATTGCGCCTTGGGCGTGGCCTGTCTCTTGATGACATCGTCTTTGACGCTTTCCACTGTATCCTGCAGCTTCTCCACCTCCGTCAACACGTTTTGACTCCGCGTATCAAGTTTCTTCTTCCCAGAGTCGATATAAGCCCGGGCTCCGCCAACGCTCGAGTTGGCGAGCTGCTTCACAGACAGGGTCTGATTGCGCAGAGTGCCAAGGGATTCCTTCGTCTGTTTCATAAACTCCGTGTAAAGTTGTCTCATAACTCCAAGGTCACGACGAAGATTCTGTACTTCATCGAACTGTGTCTTGAGGTCAGTGACCACCCGATTGGTATAGTCTGACATCACAGAGACTCCCGTCATCTGCGGTTGCAGAGATGCTCCGGTCATCTGAGGCTGTATTTGCGATATACTAACAGGCGTCGGCGGTTGTTGAGTGAAGAAAGATGGCGGCGCGTCGCCGACGAAACGTGATAGCCGTCTCGCAACGTGCTGGAATTGTCTATCAGTGGGCCGATTAGGTGCAGGTGTGCTTTCTGCCATAGGTATATCAGGTATGTGTGCTGAATGCCGATTATTTTGAGAAATAGTGGATTTAAGATCCTTAATATCTTGGGAAAGAGAGGATATCTGCGAGTCGATATGTTGCTTAATTTGATCAAGAGCTGCAATAATCATTAGCACCGATACGTCGATTGAATAATACGAAACGTACGTTCGATGTTAAGAGACAGCAGGCACTTATCTTTTACTTCATCTGTATCTTCGAGCTCATACTGCACCCCGCTGGAAGGATCGCGAATATATATAGCAGGGAAGTTCTCGAGACCTGGGTTATATGCAAATTTGTCCACAAACAGAACCCGGAGCGAGGCGAACGAAATGCTTGGCTCGACCACAACTTTCTTGACTTCGCGACCGACTTGTAAGAAAACAGTAATACGAGTAGTATCTGACGATTGCTCAGAAGCTTGATCAGCGGTTGTCGGCTGCTGTATTGGTTCAGGTGCGGCTGGAGGTTCCGGAGTTCTAGAAGGGGTCACAGGAACTGGCGGTACAGGGGGAGTTACTTGAGGGGTCGTAGGTCGAGACAACGACCGCCGCGACATCACACTTCCGTCGCGTCGTGCAGTTGTCCCACTTGGTTCCTCGTCATCCACTTCCGTAAGGACAGCCAAATCTCCTTGTGTAAGGGCATTTGAAGCAGCAAGTGACCGCCGGTTGGGATGGCCACGGATAGATCTTTCCCTTGTGGTCGACCCTCCAGTCATCTTCGATATGTTATATGTCGAAAACCGTTTCGATGCCCGTCGCTCCAGCACATCCCTGCTTTTGAGAGCAGCCAAAGAGTTAGCAACGGCAGGAGGAGGGGAACTCGGAGGTTCAGGAGGAGGCGGAGGTGTATCAGAGCTCTCTCGCATATGGCCATTGGTATCTGGGCTAGAAGGCTCTATGACCAATTCCGGGGCTGACGTTCTCGGCTTGTCTACCAAGGAATACCGCTTGACACTGGCTGGTACTGCAGGAACAGGTGGCGGTGAAGGTTGGGGCAAGTCCCGAACAGTCGTATTTTCGGCGTCTGAGGACATTCCCTGCATTGCAGCATCGAATGGTGGTGGCGGTGGAGGAGTGGTGGGTTGATCAGAGGGTGGAGGAACGGATCGTTGTCTACGGTGTCGTGTATCGTAGGCGTTGGGTGAACTATCCTGATCAGGTGTTCGGGCTGGAGCTTGCTCTACTATACTGGGAGCAAAGCCACCAATGAATGGCTCATCGCCGTTCGCATACTGCACAGTCTGGGAATCAGGATGCCGTCTTCCTGAGGATCGTGCGCTCCTTCGTGAGATACTGCTGCTGCTCTCGGGTCTCTCTTCCTCCATCACAGTGCGCGAAAGCTGAGAACGATGTGACCCTTCTCGCCTGGATGTCCTCTCACTACGCGAAGATCGACTATCTGCCCTCTCAGCTCCATCTCCTGACTTGTGGCGATGGTCCGATACCATCCTCCGGTATATCGATTGCTTTCCACGCAAGCCTTGTAGCAAACTGGTAATGATTTGACGAACGTTCGGCAAGTAAATTTCCAAATTTTCCGGTGTAGCATCTTCCGAAAGACATTGTTCGAGGACAGCTCGTAACTCGTCGGGAACAGCGAGCAACTCCCTTCTCAGGCAAGTATAACTTCAGTATCCGATTCTGGCTTCGACAATAAAGCTCTACTCACGACATATCGATGTTGAAAGCCGCAAATGCAGCCACTGCTGCGTTAAAGTCATTCCCCAACCGCACGTACACGTCGCTGACATGGTTTTCGTCTACCTTCAACTGACTCCAGGACGTCAAAGCCTCCAATAGTTGTTTAATAGACACAAGGAGCCGAGTCACAGCTGACTCGACTGCAGGCTACATAGCACACTAATGAGCACAGAAGCAAGGGATAGATACATATCTTCTCTCACATGCGGCCCATTGGCACTCCTTGACCCGCGCTCTCGTTCACTCCTCCCAGATGAAGAATGGTTCGATGAAATTGAGTGGTTCTCGCGACGCGATGGATGGCCCTGAGAGCCCGATGGTTGAGGTGGCCGGGACGCCATCGTCGAGGAGGGAAAGGGAAAGGGAGATCCGAGGGTAGCGAGAGGAGGGTATAGCGCCCAATAGAGAGCAGCTCTGCGGTGCCCTGCTCAAGTGACCGGCAGTGGCTCTAATTGGCACTCTCGGCACCCGTGTGAACTTAGTCCCCTACAGGACCGCATCCCACTGATCTTTGTACTCATCGACATTTCATTCCACCGTACGACACCTATCAAGGACTCGTGCCATATAAATTGTCGTGTACTACTTAATCTTACAACTTAGATCTACCTCAATGGCTGAGCTATAGTGGTGGCGCTCCCTTCCCAGAGAGGATCATATCATCCACAATCACATTCTTCTCCGTCCGTTTGTATGTACGGATTGTCTCTCCATAATCCGAGATATCGTAGATTCTGAAACGACGGTCAAAGCTAGAGGAAAGGATATCAGTAATGCACGGACAAATGAGGAGAAAATTTATCTCGCCCTATCTTTCCATACCCTGCATATGATCTACGCGCCAGACGATCAGTAGATACCCAATGCACAATAAGAATACATCTCACCCTCCGCCTCCAAAGCATAGCCACACTCCCTTGACACGTCGACAGTTCTCAGTTACTGAGACATCTGAATCAGCGCCCTCCTAATGACTGACAACAAATGATACGTACTATGGCAATGACCGTTTCCAATAGCCTTTACTTCGAGGGCCTGTCCACCAGCTCTATGGTCGCTTTCCATAGCTTTCAGTATACCTTTCTCAAAGAATCCATCGTTATGTGGTGCATTTCCCGCCGGTTCTTGCCCAGAAATCCCGACATCGAGCGGCCTTTTAGTCCTTGGATCAACATCGGCTTTGAGATATGATTCAGGCCTAGGGTATTTTTAGTCCGACAGCCGAACGCAGATATAAAGGGGGATTCATACAGAGGAATGTGGAAGAACATGAGAGCATTGGGCTTAGCAAGTCTCTTCGACTGCGGTGTTATTTGGTCGGAAGATTGGCGGTTCCATATGGAACCGAAATCTTTGCCGGTATCTGGGGTGAATGGTCGTTCAATTTGACTAATTGACCCTTTACAAAACAATTTAGTAGATTCAACTAGCATTGGATAGCACAGAGCTATATACCTGATTCTTGGAGGAACCAATCGATTTGATTCTACAGTGAAAGAATTAATTATGAGCATAAAGTCCTGACACAATGTGCGTACCTGGTGTATCCAATCGTATTCAGTGGGAATGAAACCAAAGAAGTCAAATATTCCCTTGCTATATGATCCTGAATCCAGGAAGTACAAAGTCAACAGATGAGTTTTTGATCTTGGTTCAGGGGAAGTTAGCTTTTCTAGTACGATAATAACAATAGAAACATAAACATACGCGTCCGCACTCTTGACTTTCAGCAGATAATTGCCAACGCCATGTACATCCTTCGGCCCCCTCTCTACAAGGCTATACGGCAGTCCTTTCATCAATGCCATCTGTGTCTCCTTGGCCATCCCGTCCTCCTCGTCATGATTTCCAAATACTGCCGACCAAGGTATTTGGCGACGTGCCAGCTCTCTGGAGAACTTCGCAAGCACCGACTTGGGATCCCACGATGAGCCCTGTCCGTTGAGCTGATCGCCAGTGAACACTACGAGGTCGGGTTTCTCGGCGTCGAGGACCCGCCCGACAAGGGACATGGTGAGATTATCCGCGTGGTCACAGGGAGATAGATCTGTGTCTTTACACATGCCTTGAGATGTGGAGAAATGAAGGTCGGCGACTTGGAGAATTTTGAAATTTCCAGTTCTAGAGAAGTGAAGAGGTGGAGCACGAGGCGGAGCTGTAATAGGTTTAACGCGTCAGTTGCTGCAAGGAAAGGAATATAGACTATATTAACATACTCTTGACTCCACGACGGAAAGTCACCCAGGCAGCTACTGTTCTAGTGGTCTTCTCCATAGTAGGTGGTTGAAGCTTCTCGAATCCATACCAAGGAACATCGTCACCGAACAGAACATCCAATTCGGTTATAATCTGCGACCGCTCCTCTGTCGTCATATCTGCAGCAGTCTTGCCTGTGTGATACCACAGGAACAATGGAGGAGCTCGGAATACTCCTGCTCTAAGAGACAGAGACGCCTTGTGCCATTTGTCGAGAGGGTAAGGCTCCTCATGGTCTGGTAGTAGTCGAATATCGGTGATGAGATCAATATCTTGACGCCTTGTGCGACGGTAATAGATATTCTGCATAGACAGGTGAGAAACAAGCGCAAGGAGGCTGCAACAATTGGAAAATTACTCACCAGCCAGCCTGCGAAGGGCCCAGCCTCAAAATTCAAGTTCCTGTCCACCCGCACCCATTTGCCCTTTATCGCGTCTTGCTCACTGGTCGATTCAGGCGCACAAATGTCAGGAGCCATATCAGGAGGAGCCATGCATCGAGTAATGGAAATTTCGGACACTGGAAGATAACATGCAAAGGTGGCGCAGTTAGTTACCTCCTTGTGCAGACAAAGGCAGGAGACGTACAGCCAGTATCATGGGGTAGCAACGGTGACCATACGTCCAACGGTAGACTTGAAAGATCAATTGAATCTTCTGTGGAGGTGACATTCCACCAATCGACGCCGCTAGAGGTTGAGCCAGCTGTGGGGTTGCTACTTGAGTTGGAAGAAGTGCCGTTCGTGATTGCAGCTTTATTAGACGGGCCAACGACATCCCAAGATTGCCATCCGAGTCTTTGGATTATTCCAGGGCCAGGGGTAGGCTGATAGAGAATAAATATCCAGGTGAGAAGGAAGGAGAAGCCAACGATCGCAGTTATTGGTGCGCACATGGAGCGCAGCGCACGGAGGAAACGAAAGCAAGAGTAGGAGACCATGATTAAGGCGGGAGAGAGCGATAAATTGTGGTATTAATGGCGCACCCCGGAGGGACAGAGCAAAGATGCTCGCTGTCAGAAAGGAAGCAGTAAAGTACAGATTCAGAAGAGAGAGGAAGGTGGACACGATATCATACAGTCACCGGCAACCCACATGGGACACGGACTAGCGCGTCACACGTCACTAGTCACGTGCTCAAGTGTCCTGGTACGCTACATTGACAATTCTTCAAGTTGCTCTAGCAGGTGTAGACCAACCCAACACTCGCTCGAAATGCAGTCCCTTGCTGCCGCTATGCCATTCCGCCGCCTCTATTCTACGCGTAGAGTCCGCATGCCCAAAGAGGCTCTCATTGCGCGCACAGCTTCCACCCCGCTCGCTGTCCGTCTTCGCCGAAGCAAAAAATTTGGCCCAATCGCTCCTGGAGAGACAGACGCTACCCCCGAGGGCCTCACCCCTACCGAGAACGCCCGCTTTCTGCGCCTTAGAGCCAAAGGTGAAATTAGTAGAGATACCGACCCCGCGAAGTTTGCCTCCGCGGTGAATACCCGTAGGTCTCGCATTCGCGGGTTCAAGAGAGTCAAGCAATCAAGCGGAGAAACCCTCACACATGTTGTTGGACGGAGAGTTTACCTCCCCAACTTAGTCTTTCGCCTCGTAAGGAACCATACGCCTCCGGGAGAGCCGTACAATCCCTACGAAGCAACTTTCCGCGTTCCGAACTCTGTCACCAAAACCGACGTGCGCTCATACCTCTGGGCCGTTTATGGCGTCAGAACGACCTACATTCGCACCGACAACTATTTTGCTCCCGTACCTACTCGCGGAAGGACTGTCAAAACGCACAAGACATATAAACGCGCCGTTGTTGGTCTTCGCGACCCTTTCTACTATCCCCTTAGGTTGGAGGACATGCAGTCGGAACAGAGGGCGGAGCGGGAAAAGTGGCTCGAGCAAAACTTTGCCATTGAAGCCACACGACGAGCAAACAAACAAGAGCTGGTGCGGCTCACCAAGGGGGCGGGGATACCGGGTTGGAAGTTCAAGGACTCGAATCTGACGAAGCGTTCGCATATCTTGCAGATGGTTGCGGAAAGAAGGGCGAGTCGCGAGAAGTTGATTGTCGGATATGCTAGTGAGTTCAAGGACATGAGGGAGAAGGGAGAGCGCATCACGCGGAGTAGCATAAAGAGGCCAGATGCGCCCCCTGAGGAGCGCTCTAGCGTCCCTGCTGTTCTATAATGATAAATCGCATATTTGTCTACTTATACATCCTATGGGTATTCAGAAGGCAGAGCGTGATGATATCCTATCCATATAATACATTGCATAATCATGGTAAAATGTACAGTGGGATGCTATTTACTTGGGTGACCTCATACCTACGGATTATTGACTCGAGTCCACATACGATGAGATAGCATAAAATCTGGTATAACGGAGAAATATTTCACACCTAATCGAAAGCGAATGCATCATCCTCCTCCCTAAACCCTCCTATATCGCCTCCCAACTGCAGTGTCTGCACTACCGCAGCTGGATCCTCGCTTTCCTCGTCATTCGTCTCGTCGTTTTCTTCTACCCTCGGACTCAAGAAATCGAGACACCCGATCAAGCACCCTCTCCATCGAACGGGTACCTCGCCGCCAGTGGATTTTCCAGCCACAATACTTTCCCAAGTGAATCTCTGTTCAGCATGGGACGCGAAAACCCTGCCTTCCCTTCGGTGTACGGGATTAGGACAGATTCCAATACCGGTTACTTGATCTCCGTCCGCAGGAGTATGCACTATTGCAGGTAAGTTATCGGTGACGACTGAGCCTGGCACACAGGCTTCCAGGGTGGACCGGAGGTGTGGAGGCAAGGAATCGCGAAAATAATCTGGAAGCGGTTGGTCGTAGAGTACCGACAAGAGCGTTTCTGTCGGCTCTTGAACACCAAAAGACGATCGAGGAAGATATGATGGATGCTGGGATAGGATTCTCCGTAGACAGAGTTCAACGAGGGGAGGGACATTGCTTTGGAATAGTTGTGCGGTCTCCGAAACTAGGCGAAGTCTGCAATCTGATGCTGGGGGGTTCAGAAAGGGATTGGGGTGGAGAATGAGTGTTTGTAAGCGCATCTCCAACATCTCTGCCGGCACGAATTTCAGCTTATTGTTTGCGACCGTCAAAGATTCAAGACTTTGAAGCCTCGCAATCTCTGGCGGAAGATAGCTGAGATTGTTGTTTCCTGATACCAAAAGTACATGAACAAGAGGGACTGAAGGCAGTCAAGAAAACATACGGAGAGCAAGGACGGTAAGGTTCTTGAGTCCCCATAGCTCAAGAGGAAGCTGGTAGATACTGTTGGACGAAAGAAATAGCCGTATATTGTCTCCAATGATCGGAGAGAGGAAGGTCGAGCTGATAGCACGTTCCCCCATGGCACGAGATTGAGTTGAGGCGGGCATTGTATGTGACCTTGCAAATTGACGACGACCAAATGGATCGTCGTCGTCCGGTTTGAGTACAACAATCTTTGCTAGGTCGCAGACGAACTTCTTGGGCATGCTCGTAAGTTGCTTATCCCTGTATGTGTTACAGGGTTGCCATTAGGATTACCGTGTCCAGTGAGATTGAAGATGCACGTACGTGAGTTCAATGTTTTTACTACCGGAAGACATAGCGTGTTCGATGGCCCCCTCCCACACATCTTCCTCGCTTTGTCGGGGAACGTAGGTGGACGTGTACTGTAGCAGGATTGGAGCTGGTGTCAAATCATCGTATTTACGACGCGCCTTCTTCAGCGTCGCCGACTGGGGATCCATAGAGGGCCTTGACCTCTTCCCGTACCTCGCAACGTCGTAAGACGGCGGTGTCTTGTTCGCCTTGAAGCTTGCGGCTAGAGGGTCCATAGCAGGTGTGTCGTGCCATAAATCATAGTCACACGACTCAGAGTCGTTGACGAAGACCGCGGGTTCAAGCATCGGAGATGACGGTGGTGAAGAATCAGGGCATAACGAAGGAGAGGAAGGCGGAGAGGACGAAGGGGCGTAGTTTTCAGTTGAGCAGTGCATAGTTTCTCGTAGAGTAGCTGAAGTGTTCCACTAAGTCGAAGGATCGGGAGTAACTTTGGAAGTAAACGATGTGATACGATCACGTGAGCAAGGCGCGTCCTCCGGTCCGATACAGCCGATTGCTTATATTACTTGCATAGACTTTGTGACACTGGTTAGGGATGTGTCGAACATATTAATCGCAGGATACATACACGAAATATCTATGTGGAATAACTCAGAAAGTTCTACATGACATGAATCCAGAAAGATTTGTGTGGTTTCTATTTTTTTTCTCAAAACGAACGTCTTTGAACGATATAGTGTTTGTCGAAATGCTGAAGGCGGAGCACTAATAGGCTCTAATATATTCACAATGCAAAGAACGTCGACACTTGCCTTAAATTTGGTGCGTGAGTGGCAAGCAAGGATGAAAGACTTTAGCTTCTTTCCGTGTATGTCGGAATTGTTCGTGAGTTGAAAACATGCTGTGCATTTAGTTGGGAGTGTTTGGCAACAGGCTTGGCCGCTTAGATAATGTGACAACTGCGAGGGTCCGCGCAACAGTCATAGGGAGGACCACCACAGTCGCTTAAAGAAGGGAGATGAGCTCACTCGAAATGGTCGCTGCCATCCAAGCATCCACTTCCAAAAAACTGGAAAACACTACCACAACCTACTTCCATTATCCGCAGACCTCTCCCCGAGATACTCCTCTCTCCGAGTCCGTCCCCCTGCCACCGTCTTACCACCGATTCTCCGACCTGAGGACCACGACTTCTTCCACTCATTCGACGTCACCGGCCATGTCTCCTGCTTCTTCATATCATCCGCAATCTGCTTCTGTTACTTGGGAAAACTTCAAGCTGGCGTCTCATGCAATCCCTCCTGTAAGCGCAGTTCAGTGTGCAGACTGCATTCCCGAATGCGCGGAGCCTCTGTGCTCGGCCACGAGCGATTTCACATCCCAATGCACAGAGCAATGTGTCGTTATCGCTTGCAACGACCCTAATCATGCGGATATGGTCTGCGATGGGAGTGATGAGCATGCCCACTGTGATCTTGACTGTGATAGTGCTATAAATTGTACGGACTGCAATGGGTTCGACGCTTTTGTGAGACGCTCGCTGCTTCCTATTATCCAGCTCTTTCTGACACTATCATTCTAGTTACAGTGCTGTACTGACTATCACTCATATTTCTCCGAGCAGCGAGCTCCATCCAATCCATTAGGTGGATCGATGTCCTTCGACGATTCCTCTCTCGAAGACTTCTTGTGTGCTTGTAGCCAGTCAGGGCAGCACTATCAGAACTCTACGGAAAAATCGCACCCCTATTTTAGCAATGTTAATTCTATTTCTCCTGAAGAGTCTCTGCCATCTTCCTCGAGCAATAGCCCGATATCCGTGACCGCTAAACCCGCACAGATGACGCCACCACATCTCACACTACCAAGCCTATGCCCATTGCCACCATTCTCCGGCGATGCTGGAAAGTCACCGCAAGTAACGCGGGATACCTCTCAGCAAACATCTATATTGAAGTGCATGTGGGGCAATTGCAATGCCTCTTTCTCCACACTCAACGAGCTTGTAGGACACGTCAACCTTCAGCACCTTCGCCTTCCCACCCAGACATCTCCTGTTATTTCTACACCGCCTCCTTTGCAGCTAGATCTTGCTTTGTCGTGTCCCTGGCGTGACTGTGACCTCTTCCATCCCCCCAGCTCTATTCTAGCCAGCACATTCTTCGGAAATCCCACGGATGGTACAGTGCCGGCACTTGCCAACCACCTGCTACAAGACCATTTAGGAATTAAAGATATTCCACAATTGCTGCATTCTTCTGAATCGCGCAGTCAAAATGCGAATAGCGGCTTTTCCCATGGCGAACCAGAGAAAGGGCAATGGGCTCAGTGCTCTCACGGAACCCAAACACAGGTACATTCTCCCCCACATACCCAAGTCTCATCTCACTCCCCTTCATTGTCTCATCAGCAAGCACATCAATCTCAGCATCGGTGCTCTGATACAAAGCATGAATGCCATTGGCAATTCTGCGGACAGCCTTTTGATTCATGTGACGATCTCACAACGCATATCACCGCAGCGCATATTGGGAGTGGAAAGGCACAGTATGGATGTTTCTGGGACGGTTGCAATCGAAATGGCGATCATGGTTTCACAAGTAAGCAGAAAATTTGTCGGCATCTTCAGGTAATTTTCCCCATCTCCATCTCTTTCAACACCTATTGATCCTCTTAAATTGCTCCGACAGTCACACACGGGACACCGACCGTTCCAATGTTCTATCTGCCAGCAGAATTTCTCTGAGGCAGCAACCTTACAGCAGCATATGCGCCGGCATACGCAAGAAAGTAGTGACGATTTCTTTTCTCATTGTTGTTTACCGTCTGACACCGTTTCGTTTATCAGAACCATATGTGTGTGACTATCCAGGCTGTGGCAAATCGTTTGCTATCACAGGAGCACTAACAATTCACAAACGAACTCATAATGGGCACAAACCGTTTAAATGCACCTACTGCGATAGGTTAGTATCCAATTGTTCCCCCTTGTATCTATAAAGACTCATGGCTTGTCTCTTTTTCTAGAGCTTTCGCAGAATCTTCCAACCTTTCAAAACACGTATGTCTCGCCTCATGTTTCTCTTCGCAAATATCTTACTCTTACCCAATGCAGCTACGAACGCACACCGGTGCTCGCCCATACTCATGTGCAGAGTCTGGATGTGGCAAGTCATTTGCACGTCCAGACCAACTCACGAGGCATATGGGAGTACACAGAAAGAAGGAACGTGGTCTGTCAGAAGCCGGATGAGCATAACTCCACAGATCTGCCCACTGTTGTTGATAGGTGTCCCGTTTGTGGAAGCTTCGACGCGGGAGAACAGAGCTGTTTACTTACTCCAGCCACCATATATATCGACTGCAGGCTGTTAGGCCGTCTCGATATAACGCTGGGGGTGCGAGTGGAGATGTTGATGCTGCGGGGTATAGGATTTCCTGATTCTCGATACACAATGCCGATATTTGGAATCTCGGATGCATTGATATAGACAATGTTTCGAAGATTTTTGGCCTGCCAGTGGACGATGGGCGTGTATTTAACAGTAACATCATATACCTGACCTTGCGATAGCTGTGAATATCGTCATCTAGGATAAAAAATATCGATATTACGTTTTGGACACTTTAGACGATCTTTTTCTTCAACATCGATGGACGTATCGGGACGATGAAGCCTAATGCCACTCCTTCCACGACGATCGGTTTCGTGCATGCCGTTATATCGGGTGCTCCGAATCTGATAATCCGAGGGGAGATTTCAAAGTTAATGGACCATGTAAAATCACCGCTTCATCCACGGGGACAGAGGACGAAAGGACCTCCAGATAACTAATACTACTACATAGAGGATTACACTCAAAAATAGGAGAAGTAGAAAGTATATGTCCAAGTACGTGTGATGCTGAATCGGTGGCGGAGGCGTGATACAAAGCGGGTAGAGCCCAGGGAAAACATTCACATTGCTCATTATGTTGCTGCACCAAAAGAACTCTCAACTGATTCATGAGAAAGTTTGAAAGTATATCTGAGCTCCATTTTTGCGACGTGCCCACGAAGTGGATGGCGATAAGGTGAGGTATATTTTTCATACACGTTATATTCTGCTGCTATGTTGCGCAGGTGGGGTCCATATGATTTCTCGAGGGCATTAAGAAGGCTGGACATTGATTCCACCATCGAAGGAAAATGGCGTTCAAGGTGTAAAAATATAAGACTAGGTGAAAAAATTCGATAGAGCGGCACACATGGACAGGGTTAACAAGTCGTAAAAATTCCTGTCGCCTTCGAGAAGGCGGCGAAAACGAATTGCAAGGAATGCAGACATCCTTCAGTGATATTCGGGCAAAAGTGGCCAATAGTGCCTTTGCGACGAGCGGAACGGAGACCATCAAAGCAATACGATGTTTGTGAAAGAGCGATGAGTCCCATGCCTTGAAGAGAACCTGTTCCAAAAGTCCGGGGGGGAACCCCTTCATGCATGATGAGGATGCGATCGAATATACAGGATAATATACAGAGCGAGAGGAGAAAAGAGTTCTATTATTGAAGGCTTTGTTGCAGATGTCTTAGTCGGCGCCGAAGACAGTGTCTCACATTAAAAGAAAAAAGTGCTGGCGAGTCAGATTCACAGTGGCCATGAGTCAGTGTCGGGATCACGGATGTCTTAGTTGGTGCCGAGAATAGTCTTTATAGCAAGTGTCAGTGTCAGAAGTGTGGCAGTAGGAACATTATCCAGAGACGAAGGGTTTGACGTTTGTGATTGAATCGCGGAGGTAGAACGAATAAAAAAGATCGTCGGAGTTTTCTGCACATCTCGCTACAGGAGTTTTGCAAAAGTGGTTTCTACAACCAAGTGAAGAAATAAAAACTGAAAGAGATATATGGAGAGTTAGATTGAAAGGTAAATACATGGATGCAACACAGACCGGACTAGCATTTGCTATCTTTTCCAAATGATCACATTAGCTAGGATGCTCTCCATTTCAAATAAATTAGAAAAAATCGTCTTGTATATGGCTAGTAAATTCCGGCGCAGGTGTCTCCAAGGTCAGAACAGTAGGAGTAGGAGGAGCAGTGATTGTGGTCCTCGGAAGCGCTCTTGTAAGTCCCATAGTCTTTCGAGTGGTAATGACCTTGCCTAATCATCTTGCAATTTAGAATTATGAATTATCCCGAACTGAAAGTAAATCACGTACCGAGTTTCTTCATCTCATCGTATCCTTTCAGTCTTGTCTTGTCGCATTCGGGATCAACCGACGTCCCTTCGTCAATGGCGACGAAATCGATGCGGCGGTGCTGCATGAACTCTTCGGTCAATTCCCATGGGGCATCCGCGACAACCTCATCGACCCAGCGACAATGTCTAATCATCTCACATCTTTCGACTGCAAGCCATGACGATGTCTGTCCGTGATGCTCCAGGACTTCATCAGAAAAGACCCCAACCTGAAGATATACCGATGGAAAGGAGAGTTTCGCTTGGCGCAGTTGGAGCGCGTGCCTTCAAGTTGTAATAACCGCCATTCAGCTACTCATCCAGATTGAAGAGGATTTGCAGATCCTCACTGGAAAGTAACTCACCCTATATTGAACATATCGAAGGCCCCATCCACATATACGTGTACCGTTCTGTTCTCGAAACTCTTATTTCTGACGGCGTTAGAATCGAGTCGCAAGAGGGAATCATCAAGCGTTCTTCGAATAAATGTCTGGATTTCACTCGCTGTCCATTTTGGAGTTTCGAATTTCTCTTCTGCTGCTGGAGATGCTGCTGGCTCGTGGACTTCGCTAGACCTCTCTCGGCTTTCGGAAAGGTCAGCGATGCTTGATTCAAGAGAGCGCTGACTGGGATTGGAGATAACATCGTAGTCGTCATCGCTCAGCACAGACGTTGAAGGATCCATAGATGCAGTACAAAGTGGCTCAAGGTTCTAGGGAGGTTTGCACTTCACATCGGACGGGCCCGTTGTCCTGTTGATGAATGAATACACGAGGCGTCTGCATCAGGCTGCAGGCACTTGGTGTCGTGAGACCAGCAGATAAAATTACTATTCACGCAATTGCTCGAATAAGCAGTCAAAGGAACTGCTGGAACAGTTGACTCTCACCTGCATGTACAGTAGTCTTAGCGTCTGAACCTGAAGGATTAATAAATGATGAAATCATCCAATGGTCCTCATCCTCTATGATTGCATGAAACATTCTCATGTCCCTGCCAGTGCCGGATACAAAGAATTGCATTATATTTGTGGGCAATAGAGAATAAGAAAGTGATTAAGGGCCTGTTCGGCGCCCAGCCTTCGTCAAGGCGATCACGGAGCAGTCTGCCAAAATCACACCTTCGGAGCGTTTTCCGGCTCCGAGATTCGCTCCGAAGGTGTGATTTTGGCAGACCGCTCCGTGATCGCTTGACGAAGGCTGGGCGCTGAACAGGCCCTAAGGTTGATATCTGACGCGCAAAGTCCTAAGAATGGACAGCGTTTATGCTGAGTATGCTGATAGCGAACATAATTAGTATTTACTATTAATGGATTATAGCGTAGAGAAAATAGAGTAAGGACGTCGACCATCTAGAAATCCGAACCGCCGTCCCTAAAAATTCCCCGGAAGTATCGATGGAGCCCCTCCGCACCTTGCACAATACCCCCTACCATCCCATCGGGCCTCACAATAACTACACCACAGACATCACTCGACGCGTATGCTTCATGCGCGTGATCATCGCGATCCTCTATGAGGAAGTCCGCGCTCGCCCAACTTGAATGCATCGGCCGACCTCGTCGAGTGATTATAACAGACTGCAGGAGGCCTTTTGGGTACATCGCTATCGAGTACAAAACTGCTTTGCAGTCCGCCAGTTCCGGGAAGATAAGGACCGAGTGGGAGGATGTCCCATATATCTGGAAGAGTTGAGATATTCTTCTCAACCCTTTATTTGAACTTCGGTCAACTAGCCCTGAGGCATCTGGAGCCCTATCACCAGACCGCAATCGGCCATTCATGTGTAACCCATATGAATCGATTCCTTCATCTTCGTCGTCGTCGAAATCGTAGTCTTTGAAATAGTCATCTTCCTCCGCCTCTCGTTCGGCTTCCAAAGATTTCCTTTCATCCAGGACAACTGAACTCCATCGGTAGTTCACGCCAAGCTGGAAAAGACTCCCAGGTGGCTGAAACGATTGAGTGTCCTTCTCCTCTAAGGTCCTGTTCAATATTTTAGTCGTTTGGTTGAGCATCTCTGCAATGACCGGTAAACGCTCTTCAGAGTACGTCTGTATGAGAGAGGCAGGAGCAAGTTTTTTGGCGACAAGGGCAAGTTTCCAGCCTAAATTGAAAGAATCTTGGACACCGGTGTTCATTCCCTGATAATAAGGAGTCAGCCATACCTAGAAAAACGTTAATCTACAAAATGCTCACTTGACCTCCAGTGGGGCTATGAACGTGGCCAGCGTCGCCAGCAACATACACTCTCCCCTCACCAAATTTGTTGACCATGCGGATGTTTGGCCTGAAAATCACTAAGTAATTTATCGAGGTACGTAAACATAGCTTTACGTACGTATAATGTGACATCCAAGGAATTTTACCAAATTTCAGGTCTTTTCTTGTCCCAGTATTATCACGGAAACATTGTCGAAGGATATCTTGATGTGCATAGAGTTCAGCATGGTTGATATTCTGTCCAGCAACGACAAAGTTGAAGAGATTAGGTGTTTCCGTCCCACGGAGACTTATTCTGACCAGAGCATGTGAGTATCAGCCAAGTTAAGAAGGGAGATTTAGTCACAATGTGTTGGAGGCATCGCCCCACATATGCCAATACTAAAAATAAACTCAGCACGCCACTCATTGCCTGAGATTGTCGAGACTGACCTTCCCAGATAAGCCCTCTACACATATATCTCCCACAACAAAGTTTTCCACCGATCTAGTTTCACCAAGAAACGAGAGCCCCAGCTGCTTCCGTACAACACCCCGTGCGCCGTCTGTACCGATCATCCATTCGTATGTGCAATTCTCCACGACACCTTCAGAATTGGGATCCATTCCGCGCACCAGCAATTTCACGTCAACATAATTCTTTCCCTGCTGAAAAGACACGAGCTCGGTACCAAGCTCTACGACGCAGCCATATTCAGCCAGTTTGGCATGGAAGATCTTCTCTAGCCTATCTTGACCAAGCATGACGGGATTGAGCTAAAGACTATTAGTCAACACGCGACATCTAGTACGTGTACGAAGCTAAAGAACGTACGAATGGGTTTGCAGGAGTGGGGTTAGTCAGAGGTGCCATCTCGAACTCATGGATACACTCGACGCCCTCTGGCATCTTGTACATGCGAGCAGGGGGAATCGGAATAGCAATTTTCATGACCTCGTCAATAATACCGAGGTATGTAAAGAGCTCTAACGTTCGAGGCTGGGGTTGGCATTAGCAAGAGTAGGGATGTGAATAATGGGGCACGCACCATAATACCTGCACCACGTTGCCCGAGCCTCGGCATTGCATTCTTCTCGATGAGACGAACTGGAACGCCATTTTGGAGGAGAGTGAGAGCAAGAATAAGACCTGAAGGGCCACCTCCCACCTGCAAAGAGAACACTAAGTAAGAGAAGAGAGACAGTATTACAGTACGTACGATAAGGACAGGAGACGGAGAAGGCTTGACCGTGTCGGTGGAGGAGACAGACTCGGCGGTATCCATGGATGAGAGAGACAGGTGCCGTTTGAAAGTAAACATGGTGGGGATGCCGTCGTGGTATAAGAGAATGGCCGGAGAGAAGAAGAAGGCAGGAGTCGGATCGATAGAAGAGTTGGTGAAGCTCCAGTTCCCGTCGTTCCATGAGTGGATGGGGCCTGGACCTGGACTTTGCTTATAGTCGTCACGCATTTTTCACATCTGACTATCTGATCCGGGCTGAGCCTGCACATCAGGACAAGAAGGGACCAGGAAACCACGAGTGCGATGTGCGCATAGTCCGAACACCTCTGTGATACTTTAGATATGCGAAGTTGAACGGTACAAATCCAAGAGGGCTGCCAAGGGCTGTCGCCAATTCCCGCAGATCTTGTGCAGATCCTACAATCCCGGCGACTAAAAAAATTGATCTCCTGTCGAACCAATGAGCAGCCATTAAGCTTGGTTTGTTGCCAGCGTGACGCGACGCCGACGTCTTCCTCTTCCTCTCAGAATCCCTCCTCGTCTCTTGTATTGCGAACCATCAGTGGCAACACATCGTTGGGTTTCAGCTTCGTGACTTCTCTTTCATGCTTCACTTCCATTTTGCTTCCAGTAGCAACTTTAAGAAAAGGATACAGTCAGTTTGGCGAAATCTCCCAATTTAGTCCCGCAGGCTACTGACGCGTTGTACGCACTGCACCACACCGGGCTCCGAAGCTAACTAGAACCAGTAGCATTAAGATTTTTGGCCATAGCAAATTTTGTATGAACCTGTAAGTAGCTATCCCCAAATCATTTTGTTCGCCGCCACTGACACTAGAATAATGGAGGACTTACAAATCTTTAGAGAGAATTACCGACACGGAAGTCGACATCGATGTCTGTTAGTCCATGTACAAGAAGGAGCGAGCATATAGCTCTCCGCCAACAATCACGGCATCCAGACGGCACGGTGAAGTTGGCCTCATGTGGCCTCAAGTGTTAGTTCCACAAGAAAGCGTAGGTGCTCGCATATGGAAGACATTTGAATTTCAAGAATAGGGCACTCGTTTACGAAGAAGCATGCATTATTTTGGAGCTCACCGGCGAATTATAAAAGCGAGGATGCCCGATGAGTAACTTCTGTGGAATTCCTACAATGTTCTTAGTAGACGATATTGAACGTTGACCAGGTTTAAATTTCATCCCATAACAGCAGGAAAAATAAAGTATCTGTGCAGATTTAGTTCGTCCATAATGACAATTACACGACTAGCAAATCATCTCAAGGACTCTGCCAAAGACATAAGAGGGAGTACTGATATCCGAGTTACAATGATCATCACCGCGCCTCGTCCTCTTTCGCTGAAGATTCGCAGAGGCACATGTTTCTCTAGGTATATCACGTTGACCACTGACTGAAACATGCAAGATGAGTAACAATAGGTTTGTAGGACAATACGGGTGCGACAGCTCCGATGGACGCCTAAAATGTCTCGGACTGCTTGTCTCGCTTGACGGGTCTCACCTACCAGTTCTCTCCTATACAAATATGCTGGACCCAATATGCGGTCTTACAAGAAAAACCCTCTATCCATCCTACCCAAGTATACACACCAATATCAACGTTATTAAGCATATACTGCTGCACTTGCTTTGAAGCCCAATCGAAATGCCCCGGGTCTATGGCCTGCCTTTTTTTTGGTATCTTATGACGATCGGTTAATAATTCCTATTCTGGAAACGTGTGCAGCTCTTCTTTTACTAGCCTTAATGTTCATAGTAAGCGAGCAACTACTGAGAAGCCAGAGATGAACCATGTTCCGAAGAGGCACAAGCCCTCAATTTTAGATTCAATATTGTGTAAATTGTATATATCTCTTCGTATCGTATCTGCCTGATTGATGCTCTTGAGCAGATTGCAGGCGAAGCATCAAGATTCTGCAAAGGCATGATCGCCATGCTATAGCCTCAGCCTACTGTACGCGGAATATACCAAAGTAACGGACCGGGAGGACGATGCTCGAGACTAAGACTAGGATCATTTGACTTTTAAAGATGAGAAAATGATATGTTACCCCAATGTTGTCAACTAAGTTTTTCTTAACGATATTCCTAGGATGTTCCTTCCATGAACGATTTTTTGGGACAAATAACGCTTTGACACACTTTCGGCTAAAATGATCCACGTTCTTTGAACCTTCAGCACTTTTTTTTTGCTCGCGATAGCATATGAACAGAATACCCAAATTAAATTAGGACGCGCGAGAACTACTTTGAACAAGCTTTGAATAGATCCTTCCCGTGGAAAGTGCTGTAGAATATAGAGGAGATCCTCTAAACGCCACCGCCGCCCTCCTCGGTTCTCCACGGCACTACTACAGGCCTCATCGAGATTGCATCGAGGTAGTGCATGCCCTATTCCCCACTTGCAGATCTTACATCTGCAAAAGCAACTGTTGACAGTAAACCTGCTGGAGCGGGACCAGCCCACGGTGAACCATTGACAGGCAGGAAAAACATAGTGTCCTGTAAGTAGATTCAGATAAAAGTTGAATGATAGTGGATCAACTTGTATGGAGGAAGAACGTGTTCCGTAGTATGTAGATTGTCGAGTAGGCGAACGATGTATCATGCAGTGCTAGCTCATCAAGGCACTATGCGGGCCTGGATTTTAAGCGATTGATATAGAGGCGATTGATTCTCGCGCAGGAGCTTAGGTATAGAAGATATTTGAATTTCATGTCTCTGGTAGACTCAGAGTAAGGCACTCATTTATGAAGAAGTGTGCAACATACAATCTTACCAAATAGGCATAAAAGCCAAGGTAACCGGATAGATAACTTTTCCAGACATCTTCCATAGGCAAAATTAAATTTCCATTCCCATAACAGCAGGAAAAACAAAATACCTATGTAGACATTTGTTCGTCCATAGCCATAGTCGTACTAGAAAACTGTGCCGGAGATTCTGGTAATGGTATAAGGGTTGGTGCTGGTGTACCTTCCTCCACAATGTCCATCGACTCGTTCTGTTTCGATTTTGCACCTTCGATAAGAGATGTGTGCTTTCCCAGTCTTGAGAGGACAATCACATCCGGCTCAGAGCTGAATATCCGGATAAACCGCAGCTGTTGAATGAAAGCGACTTCTTTCTGGTCCCACCTTCGGAAGAGCTCAACATTTGCAGGATATGTTATATCGATCACCTCTGAAAAACGTTCAAGATGAGCAACAGACCGGGTTGGCAAGTTTTGACATACCCATGCCCGTACGATATTGCTCCGCCTCTCTTAGCTTCAGATCCTCCAACTTCATCTCTTTCACACTCTTCGACCGTCCTTTTCTACGCGACTCCTTCTCACCCTCAAGTTCTTCGTCAAATCGTGTTAACCACACGTCGCTAATGATATGGTGCAGTTCTTCTAGCGTCAAAGTGCCCGTCTCTGGCAAGGCATGATAGAAGAATCCATAGAAATCCACTGAATAAGATTCAGTTAGTTGAACTTTCTCAAGAGTGAATGTTCACGCACCTAGCGAGTCGTGTTTCTGGCCTCGTTTCGTAGCCAAGTTCCCTAGTTTACCTTTGCGCAGAGCGTGGCGAGCAAGTTGGCCTGCTTTACGGGATGAAGGATGGTACACCTTCTCTTTTTTCACTGTCGGTGTCGTAGCAGTTTTCCCTGTTTTAGATGGTGCCATAGCTTCAGCAGTGGGCTTTCAGATGACCGTCGAGCGGAAGATGAAAAAAGCCCGCAATCATAAGGGCGTGGGAGAACATCACCGATTCAGTGATATCAGTGCAGACGCGTTCGACTTAAACTTCGCAGATCTGATTTGTCTCTATCCTTCTGAACCTCTTCTTCTTCCACACATTCCTCTTTAAACGCGTACGTCAAGCGTGCGAGCATCTACATCTTTTCCATCGCACGGCCATCGCCCGCAGAGGGTCCGTTGATAGCAGCGCGTGCGCAGCATAGTCGAGCCCCATGTCAACTTCAAAAGAAAGTGATCGAATCTCGTCCGCGCAACAGACGTTGGACAGTGCGTTTCTGATTTCACAGAGACTTATTTCGAGTAACACGGATCTTAAATAATAGTCCTGTATGAAATATCGCAGCTTCTGAACACGCAGCTCGACAAAGAAACGCTTGCGACCTGTGTGGGGATGATTGAAAGCGGGGCTAATCCCGAAGCGCTTGCCGTTTGTGCCGTCCAGTTGATCATCGATCAAAAACTGACGAACTTGCTCTGACTGTAGGCTGTTATCCAGGAGCTTCGGCGCGAGGGTGCTGCCTTGGCCGCAAAGTCTACCGCCACGTCGCCCATCGGACGGTAGATGGCTGCGAGAGTCGTCGATAGTTGCATAGGAGCGAGTGTTCGATACTGGAACGCTTCAGCCTTGATGGTCTCCCGTTCGGGGATGTTGTGATCCATACCAAGTTCGGTAGCTTCGGCCAGGCGGATTTGTCCCACGAGACCAGATGGTCGAGATGGGTATCCTTCCTTGTACTGCCACGGCGAGCATTGTATTCTGTATGTAACGATAGTAGTATTGTATGCGGCTTGTATTGCAGAACGAATAATTGGTACAACCGGTGTGTTTGTAATCGTGAAGATAATTGCAAGGCGCTTGAGGCGATCATCCACGGCAGCGGAGTTCTGCCAAAATTACATACACCTGATTCTGCAAGGTGCTCTGCATAGTCCATCCTCCTCCACTACGGTTGCAAGCTCCCTGTCATTGCGCCGCACGACACCAGGCGAGCGGTGAAGGGTCAGCCTCACGGCAATCCTTCCGATCTTCTCCCTTTCTTTTCAGGCTCTGGCGCAGACCCGTAGTTGGAGTGCTGAACCGCTGCAACCAACTTCACTGCTTCAATACCCTCCACTATGGCCTCTCGTACTTTACAACCCTCGGAATACGAGATTCAGCGGGAGGTCGAGGCCCTGCGGGACATAAGAAGACGCTCTACCACCCCCCTTACCATCGATCCCGACCTGCCCAATCAGTCCCCTCCATCCCCCACCGGCAACTACTGGTCTGGCAGCTCCCCCACCGCCGCTTCCAAGGACAGCGACTCTTCTAGTAGCTCCCACGAAGGAAGCACGTCCTCTCATCGCAGCAACCGCAGCCGTTCGACGGACGCTACCTCCAACCCCACCGATGATCCTTTCCACTTGTTCTGGGTTCCCGCCAGTCTCCATCCCGAGATCGCTCCTGCCGAGTTCCGCGCTTTCTTGAAGGAGCATTCAAGGACTCCTGGGGCAGACGAAGACGAAGACATACCCGAGAGATCCAATTCCGTGTCGTCTCTCTCCTCCTCCTCCAGCCTGTCGCGGAAGCGGTCGATGCTAAGCAGACAATACCGACCTTCCGAGCATGATGGCATTGAGGACGAAAGCGTCGTGCCTCTCAAGAGGAATCGCAGCAGCTTGTACGCAAATCGAGGTCCCCAGCTCACCATCAACGACCTACAGCGGCTGGAGGAGCTTGCTGAGGAAGCATCTGAAAGTGACGATCCTTCGAAGCTGAGGAATGTCCTGAGGAGAAGCTTGAGTCTCAATCTCTCGCCGTTAGGTGTGTTGATTTTTTTGGCTGCTAATACATGTCACACGACGCTTACCCAGGGTTAGCTGTAGACAAAATGGACGATATGCCAGAGATGGGGGATGAAGCAGATGCACCCATTATCGTTCCTCCACCAGGTCAGATTCTACGGAGAGCGGCTCGTACTAAAATCCGAAAGCCTGGTCTCCCAGGAGATGGGGGTGGACATCGCTTTGGAGCGTCACGAAGAGGTGCAGCACCCAAGTCTGCAACCACCCCTAGTGAGCGGCGAGAATCCAGTGAAATGTCCTCTAGCGACCATGGTGACGAAGCAAATGCAATCAACTTACGCCGGCAGACATTCTCAGATGAGGGTTATAGCGGTAGTCAAAGGCCCGATTCCTATAGCGAAGAAACATCGATCTATGATTCTTACGCTAGGGACGACGACGAGGAAGTCGCCGTGCCTGTTCTTGTCACCTCTCCGCCATCTGCGGGAGTCCCCCATCTACCAGAGCCCCAACCTCCGGCAGTAGAGCCTGCACTCCTCGAGGCCCTTGGGCCTGTTATACACCAACCCCAGCCTCAGCGCTTGCTCACTCCTCAAGCGCCAGCTCAGTATCAACAGCCCTCTCGCACTCCCTCGCCCCAAGAGCCTTCTCTGCATGCACCCGATACTTCACCGGGTGCCTATACATCTACCACCTCCCCTGCTCTGCCTGTTACAACTCCGAGCCCTCCATCTCAACACCACAAGAAGGACAAGGACAAGAAAAGTGGTATTTTCAAATGGGGCGGCGATAAAGGAGGAAAGAAGAGTGCGAAGGACAAGGATCGGGAGAATCGCGAACGCGCAGAGAAGGAAAAGGATTCTGGATTCTTTGGGTCTCTCTTCGGGAAGAAGAAGCCAGATGTGGATTACTCCGCACCCCTTGGATCCGGACTCAATGCTGGCCGAGAGGCAGCACAAGCGCTTCTCGGAGCGTCGAAATCATCTAAATCCTATGTCCCTCCTTCATCTCCAGGGCTAGCCCCAGGAGGGCCCGACTCGTATTCTCGGTACCCAATACACGTCGAGAGGGCTATCTATCGATTAAGCCATATCAAGTTGGCCAATCCACGACGCCCTCTTTATGAGCAGGTTTTGATCAGTAATCTCATGTTCTGGTATTTGGGCGTCATCAATAAAGCCCAGAGTGCAGCTCAGACGGAGGGTCAGACTGGTGCCAGCGGTACCCCTGCAACAGGAGCAGCAGCGAATGGAGCCCAAAATGGAAATGGAAAGGAAGACCCGGAAGTGGAGCAGAGGGAAAGAGAGCAGAAGGAAAGGGTAGAAATGGAGAGGGTGGAACGAGAGCGACAGGAGAAGGAGCAGCGGGAGCGGGAGATGGAAATGAAGAAAAAGGAATCAGGCAGGAGGGGATCGCTCACCAAGACGCCCGCAGGAGGAGCACCCGGCGGTGGTCGCCGGGCTGAGATACCCATCAGAGGGCCGCAGTATGAGATGCAGCATAGGGAAATGGAGCAGCAGTATGGTGGTTATAACCCTCCTCAGCAAGGAGCATCTATGGGGCGATCACCAGGACCTCCTATGGGGACACCCAACGAAATGGGAGGACTGCAATATGCCCGCGTTCAACAACAGGCCCCTCAATATTCCAACCCCCCTACGAAGTTGGTGCAGCCGCAGGCTCATTCCCAAATCCCCGAGCACTTCTACTACCAGCCGGAGCGGCAGCAACAACCACGGCTACCCCCGGGCGCCATGCCTCCAATAGACCAGTCAGGATGGATGTCGCAACAATCACCCCAGCCGATACCACTCAAGCCAAATTCCCCGGGTCTTGGACAACCCAACTCTCCAGTTCAACATCGCCCGTCACCCCCGCCAGGGCAACAACAACAGCTTATGAATCTTTATAATATCAATACTTCGCAGGAAGCGCTGGGACCAGCAGGGGGTCATAAGCCGGGGCGCTCGCTGTCAGCTACAGCAGTCGCGGCGCCTCAGCTTCCCCAAGTGAATGGCAAGAGCCGGAAAGGTCATAGTGCACATGCAGTCGTTCCAGGTCACGGAAGGCGTCCAAGAACAAGCGAAGGTCACCCAATGAACGGGACTGGAGAAGAGGAAGATGTACCGCTGGCAGTGTGGCAGCAACAGCGTCGAAAATGAGCGATGGTTCATCCTATCCCTCCATCTCATTCCATTCTATTCAACTTTGCGTCAAGCCCTCGTGTTTATCCCGTCATCTAGAATTGTGCACTGCAATTGGAACGGAACTTCGACTACCCTCTTTACCTTGTGGGACATTTACTTGTCCACATTACCCCGTCCACATTATCTTTACTCGCATCACCCTATGGATTCTCCTTTTATTTTGTTGCTTCCATTTTCTAACAACTTTCGTATCTTTGACCCTCGCGAAGACGGACAGACTTCTATTAATAGTGACTTGAATGAGGCTGGGAGACGGCTTGCAGGAAACTTTGTCGATTACTTTACATATCTACATTAACTCCTCGATTTCTTCTACCTTCAAACCTGTATTTACATGGCACTGTATACGTACTAGCCACGCTCACAGTGACCTGCCACGGCGCACAATAACCAAGGACCCGTGAAAGAAGTTCAAACTCTAGTACCACCGGAGAGATTTATGAGTTGCTGATTTTGCTATGAATGTCAAATTCCTTAGAAACTATTCACATTCAAACCAGTTAAGAGATGCAAGTTGCATCCCCAGTACTACATACTTGAACGAGTGGGCTGATATTATTTAACGCGACTTCACGAGTCTGACGCGAATCGCGAGGCTATCATGCAATCTCGTGACTGCCATGTCCCCTGACCCCGATCATCATCGAGTAGCTTCGCAGTTATATCTCTACCCCCAACGACTCAGATTCGTTCACCGATTACGCACGCATATTCAGTGGCACGTCTTACTCTCCACCATCATGATTCTCCTCGAAGTGAGTTGCTTCTAAGTTCCTGCAGTGGGTGCGATTGCGGTTTAACATTTACTTTGCGTTTAGCCCCACAATGTCATTATACAAACCACGCTTTCTGAGAAGCTCATAAAGTAAGCGCAACCAAGAATTCAAGCATCACTTGCTCAAGTTCAAATAGGCCGTCATCGTTGGATGTCAAGTTCGTAGACTATGATGGTGTGCGCTTCCGCTTCACGACACCGGAGAAGAAAACTATTCTTCTGCTGTCTATGCACATCCGCTGCTGGGATGAGCTAGTCAACTGCGGAGCAATCGATGTGCTGAAGCGCGAGTACGGAGAGTTGTTGGTCGGTCAAGTGGAGCCGGACTACAACATTAGCTTGGCTATTGACCTAGAGCAAATACCCACTGATCCAGGTATGCGTTGTCTCTATCGGTCGATAACACTTAATAGTTCAACTTGATTTCGATGAATAGAGGCCCGAGATGCATTTATCATGTCAGTGGCGCTATTCAAGCGCAATGCCCTAGCTGCACCCTTTGAGCGCGGGTTCAAGACTCAACGAGAGCTGGAATCAGCAGGTGGACAGGGAGAGCTGATGCAAATCCATTATCGGGACGAGGAGGCAATCTATGTTCAGGCTTCGCCGGATCGCGTCACAGTTATCTTCTCTACTGTCTTCCAAGAAGAAACGGACAGGATCTTCGGGAAGGTGTTTCTACAGGTACTGTCCATATGTGATATGCTAATCATCTATCGCCTTAGACTGACGTCGTTCACAGGAATTTGTCGATGCTCGACGCCAGCCTTCCATTCAGAATGCTCCCCAGGTCCTCTATTCCAATCGCGACCCTCCACTCGAAATCCGTCATGTCCCGGGACTGCGTAACACCGAAGACGTTGGCTATGTTACCTTTGTCCTGTTCCCTCGCCACTTCTCAAACTCATCCACCGCTTCCGCAACGATCTCGCATATCCAATTATTCCGTGACTACCTGCACTATCACATTAAATGCTCGAAAGCCTATATGCATTCGAGGATGAGGCATCGTGTATCAGAGTTCCAAAAGGTGCTCAATAGGGCCAAGACAGAGGAGGCTACGAAAGAGAGAAAGACCGTTAGGTTCGTTCTTTATCAACCTTCGAACGTTGTTGGATATTGTTAACATTAAAATTCACAACAGTGGAAGAACCATGCTCAGTCGGTGAAGCAGAGTATTCGTTTCTGTTCTATGTCTGTGTACCTACCGCTACAGTAGCTGAACATTAGAATCTGTCTATGATATCCGGATGACAGCTTCTGAATCTGCCGAATACCTGCGTTGGTACCACAATTGTGGGACACAGCGATGCCACAGTATCCACTTAGTGCTCACTCCTTGGTGCTATAAGTATTTCCAATAACAGAGAGTGGAATCTCTGCCACCTACTACGGAAAGAGAGAATGGAGAGCTTGAGAGTAATTCCTGGTTTTTTATAGGCTTTCACATTTTAATCTCTTCTCCGCGGATTTATATCGATAGTGAGGGATCAAAAAACTAACACCTCTCTATTGTAAGTATAACATGTAGCACAGACCTGTAGCTCAAATATGACCTTCCGTTTGCCTTCCTAACATCGAGATGGATGGCTTAGCGCGTAACAACAATCCGCTGCCACCGGGTTGTATGTATTTACATCTAGAGGTCATAGATTCATAGACGAATACGAACAAACACTGAGGTCATCACCAGTGATTTTCGATGCATCGGAAGCATTTAAAGGAATCGGTAAACGCGGCTTTTGGAAATCGAATATTTAGTTATACTGTAGCCGTGTAATTCATGTAGGTTAAGACAGGCTTCGGACGAGTGAGATCTATCGCTCCAAAAAATTATGTTTACATGCCGTCGACTTGGGTGAATTTCCAGGAAAGATAAGTATGGTACTTGATGCCATATGCAGGACAAGACTCCAAATGACCAGGTGCCAATGCTATCAGGATGCGATAGGGATATTGGATACTTAGTGAGCCAGATTAGGAGAGTCTGAGACTCCGTCACAAGGGCGAAATAGGGATAGTTCTGACGAATAACGCGAGTATGAGAATCAAGTGGAAAGGTGCTTCTCGGACTCGTGGAGATTGGGCGGACGAAGTTCGCTAGCGAACTATATGAGGAAGATTGGGGGCGCTTCAAACACATAAACGATAAGATTGGTGAATTAGGCTCCGTGGCTGTCCGAGTCCAAGCGTGCCATCTTCTCCGGAAGGCGTCAGTATCCGTAGATAGGAGAGTGTACCATGTGTAAATTCCGCGAGCGAAGAACTAGATGATTCTTGTGAGAATGAAAAGTGTGAAAGTATGAATTGACCTTTTTTATAATCCATTCGTGTCTATGGAGAGATGTAGACCGGTCGGTTAATTAACCATCAGTTATATAAGTAGAAGGAAATCAAGAGGACAGTATCACTGGTCTACAGGGGATGCTGTCGAAGCAGCCTAAATAAGCAAGGTAATGACAGTTGGCAACTTACAGGGGGTAGATGAGGGGCTGCTTCATAACCTAATAGGCTCCCGAGAGATGTGAATGAAACAAGACGGAGAGCTTAGTGCAAAACGTATGCACCGGAAGAAGCCGAGACACAGGGTTGGGGGGGGCCTTAAATGAATTTTCGGGCCGCCCAAATTTTGACTTTCTACACTCATCTAGAGACAGACATGGATTACAGAAAACCGGTAGATCTTGCGTATGCAGTGATATTCCGGTGATTTGACGACTATTTTGGATGCCAAACACAACGCTGTAGTCTTTTTGGCTAAATTTATAATTTTCAATTGGCAGTCAAATACTTGATATAACCTGTTTTATTTAATATTTAACACAAACTAACCTCGATCAAGTGGCAGGACACTGTAATTGACGAAATTTGAAAAATTAAATATCCAAGGTATGGCTTATTCCTTTTTTGGAATCACGGAACTTGCCGGAGGAGGAGAGACCTTAATTGAGCAATTTGACCCCGTGTACGAGCTTTAATTCTCGCATACCTCTTGGCTCCGCGAGTGTACGATACCGTGTACATAAACCTGTTACTATTAGCACACATGGAATAGTTGGGTAGATTTGAGCCTGAAAGAAGGACAGGATCAAGCTGAAGTCGGATGGGAACGGACTGGAACTTGAACAGATGAAGAGCGGTGGGCCATGGCGTATGTATGCCGCAATGAATCCTGAAAACGCAGTGGCAGAACATATCGCATGCGGAATCGAGGTGGCAGTCAAAACGGCTGAGGTAAGCACATCACAGAATTTTGGGGTCGATCATTACCTTGACCCCAGAGGAGAACCGTTGGGCAACCCATTAAAAACCAAAATAGTCAGCCCGTCGACGTCTCCCACCCCTCCTCCAACTATAAAAACCTGCAGTCTGCCTACGCTTCTCCTTCTGCTGGCTCCTGCTCTCACTCGTCATGTCGGCATATGACCATTCTAGAGTGCAGCATTTCATAGGTATGTTTCGATCGCCCTTTGCCGAACAACTTCTTACCCGAGTATCCAGGCGGCAACTCTTTGGACAAGGCCCCGGTCAATAACGTCCACGACTTCGTTAAATCCCATGGAGGGCACACTGTTATCACAAAGGCAGGCTTCCGTCTGCGTTGAACACATTTTATATCTTCTGACTGCTTATTTTCCTTCAGGTGCTCATTGCAAACAACGGTACGACGGTTCAATCAATTTTTATGAACGAAGCTCATTGTTTTCCTCAGGTATTGCTGCTGTGAAGGAGATTCGTTCCATTAGACAATGGAGTTATGAAACGTTCGGTCATGAACGCGCCGTCGAATTCACGGTAATGGCGACACCAGAAGATCTCAAAGTCAACGCCGAATATATTCGGATGGCCGATCGCTACATCGAGGTACCTGGTGGTTCCAACAACAACAACTACGCCAATGTCGACCTCATCGTCGACGTCGCGGAACGTGCAGGAGTGCACGCAGTATGGGCTGGATGGGGTCACGCATCCGAGAATCCGCGTCTCCCGGACAACCTCTCTGCCAGCAAAAACAAGATTGTATTCATCGGTCCTCCGGGAAGCGCGATGAGAAGCTTGGGTGACAAAATTTCTAGTACTATCGTCGCTCAAAGTGCGGACGTCCCCACCATGGCTTGGTCTGGATCCGGTATCACTGATACTGTTCTTTCGGAGTCTGGGTACGTGACTGTCCCGGACAAAGCGTATGCCGATGCCTGTGTTACCTCGGTCGAGGATGGGCTGAAGAAGGCAGAGAAGATTGGCTGGCCAGTAATGATTAAGGCTAGTGAGGGTGGAGGAGGAAAGGGAATCCGGAAGGTCGACCAACCGGACGCGTTTAAGAACGCGTACCATGCTGTTGCTGGAGAAATTCCCGGTAAGTATTAGCTCTTGTTTTTGTCGTTCATGCTACTGACATGTATGCTAAGGATCCCCGATTTTCATCATGAAGCTCGCTGGTCAAGCGCGTCACTTGGAGGTTCAGTTGCTCGCTGATCAATACGGTAACGCTATCTCGCTATTCGGTCGCGACTGCTCCGTACAGCGTCGTCACCAGAAAATCATCGAAGAGGCCCCCGTCACCATCGCCAATGAGAACACCTTCGAAAAGATGGAGCGCGCTGCTGTACGTCTATCGAAGCTTGTCGGATACGTCAGTGCTGGAACTGTGGAATGTGAGTTCTTTATCCTGCCTTCTTCGGTACAAACAATCTAACCACTGTTTCATCCTAGATCTTTACAGCCACGCCGATGACTATTTCTGCTTCTTGGAGCTCAACCCTCGACTCCAGGTCGAGCACCCTACTACTGAAATGGTGTCTGGCGTCAACCTTCCGGCTGCCCAGCTCCAAATTGCCATGGGTATTCCTCTGCATCGCATACGTGACATCCGACAACTCTACGGAGTTGCACCCAACGCCTCCTCGGAGATTGACTTTGAGATGACCAGTCCTGATGCCTCGCGGCTTCAACGAAAACCCCGTCCTAAAGGGCACGTCGTCGCGGTCCGCATTACTGCAGAGAATCCTGATGCAGGCTTTAAGCCTTCCTCTGGGTCACTCCAAGAGCTCAACTTCCGCTCCAGTACGAACGTGTGGGGCTACTTCTCAGTCAGCACGGCTGGAGGACTGCATGAGTTCGCCGATTCCCAATTCGGCCATATTTTCGCTTATGGTGAAGATCGTAGCGAGTCTCGGAAGAACATGATTGTCGCGCTGAAAGAATTGAGCATCCGTGGTGACTTCCGCACGACAGTCGAATACCTGATCAAGCTTCTTGAGTTAGAGACCTTCAAGGACAACAAGTTCACGACTGGATGGTTGGATTCTTTGATCAGCAACAAACTCACTGCTGAGCGCCCTGATGCAACTCTTGCTGTTGTTTGTGGAGCTGTCACCAAAGCCTACCTTGCTTCAGATGCTTGCTGGACGGAGTACAAGCGCATTCTCGATAAGGGCCAGGTTCCTGCGAAGGACGTACTGAAGACCGTTTTCGGCATCGACTTTATATACGAGAACACCCGCTATTCGTTCACTGCCTCCCGTTCTTCGGCGAACATATGGACTCTCTACTTGAACGGTGGACGAAACGTAGTCGGCGCTCGTCCCTTAGCTGACGGAGGATTGCTTGTTCTGATGGAGGGCAAGAGTCACTCGATTTACTGGCGCGAGGAAGTCGGCGCGCTTCGCTTGATGGTTGATGCCAAAACCTGCTTGATCGAACAGGAGAACGACCCCACCCAGTTGAGGAGTCCCAGTCCCGGTAAACTGGTGAGATACCTCGTCGACAGTGGCGATCATGTCAACGCAGGAGACCACTATGCTGAGATTGAGGCAAGTACTAACTTGTTCATAAACGCAGAGCAATGCTTACCATGATGTGCTCCAGGTCATGAAGATGTACATGCCTCTGGTGGCCTCTGAAGACGGTGTTGTTCAGTTAATTAAACAGCCCGGAGTCAGCCTCGAGCCTGGAGACATTCTTGGTATCTTGACCCTTGACGATCCTGCCCGCGTCAAACATGCGAAGCCATTTGAGGGTTTGCTTCCCGACCTAGGCGCCCCAGGTGTCACTGGGAACAAGCCACATCAACGTCTCAACCGCTGCCTTGGTATTCTCAACGATATTCTGGATGGCTTCGACAACCAGTCGATCATGCTTACCACTTTCAAGGAGCTTGTGGAATCCCTGCACAATCCTGAACTTCCCTATTCAGAGGTTAACGCCATCCTTTCCTCGCTTTCGGGCCGTATCCCTTCGAAATTAGAAGACAGCTTCCGTTCAGCTATGGACGCTGCCAAAGCCAAGGGCAAAGGCCATGAATTCCCTGCAACCCGTATGAAAAAGGCTCTCGAACATTATATACAGGATAATGTACTCCCGCAGGATCGGGCAATGTTCCGAACACAGGTGGGAGCTCTCTTCGATGTGGTGGAGCGGTATATCGGGGGTTTGAAGGGCCATGAAACGGAGGTCATCGCCAACCTGTTGAACCGCTATCAGGCTACTGAGAAGTTGTTCGGAGGTAGCATTGAGGCTCGCGTCCTTACCCTCCGTGAACAGAACAAGGATGAGCTCGACAAAGTCGCCAGCATTGTTTTGAGTCACATCGGCGTACGCTGCAAGGCGAAGCTCGTTCTTACAATCCTTGAGTATGTGCAAAGCGGAGGATTCAATGTATCTAATCCGGAAGGTCGACTCTATCAGGCGCTGCAGGAACTTGCTGCTCTGGAAGGAAAGTGAGTACATTTTCGACTGCTAATATGATGATATCGACCCTTACTTCTCATCGTAGATCTTCTACATCAGTTGCACTTAAGGCCCGTGAAGTCCTGATTCTTGGTCAGATGCCTTCATACGAAGAACGCCTGATTCAAATGGAATCGATTCTAAAGAATTCGGTGACAAATAATTACTATGGTGAACCTGGCCAAGGCTCAAGGTGAGATCAATGCAATGTCAATCGTTACCTACTTTCTCACTTCCTTACCCACTCTCAGAACTCCCTCTGCCGATATTTTGAGGGAACTCACCGACTCACGATACACTGTATATGACGTCCTTCCCGCCTTCTTCAACCACGAAGACCCTATGGTAACCTTTGGTCAGTAGTTTCTTTCGTTTTGAGTTATCATGCCTGAAATGACTATTAGCTGCCCTCGAGGTGTATGTCCGACGCGCGTACAAGGCGTACTCGTTAATGTCGGTTGATTATGATGAAGGTGATACCCTGGATGATGGGGAAGCTCCAAACATCATGACCTGGCGCTTCAATCTTGGACAATCGCATTCCCCTCCATCCACTCCTCGTATTGGTTTCGGGTGCGTTGTGCTTATTTAATTAAACATTGTCATTTTCTAATTTGCTCACAGCGAGAACCGTCGTGCGGGTTCCGTCAGCGATTTGACTTACATGATCAACCGCCACCAATCACAGCCTGTGCGAACAGGTGCCATTGCCTCTTTCCCCAACGTTGTCGCTATGGAGAAGGGCTTCACGAAGGTGGTATCGATGCTGCCACCGTTTGTTGCTGCCGAATACAAAGAACGATATGGATCGAACAGCCAACCCCCTAACGTCGTCAACATCGCGCTTCGCATCTTCCGTGATGAAGATGATATGGAGGAAGATGAGTGGAATAAGCAGATTGTTACCTTCATCAACAGCCATACCGACATACTCGCTCAACGAGGTGTTCGTCGTGTTTCGATTCTGATCTGCAGAATTGGACAGTACCCGGTCTATTACACTGTACGGGACTACGATGGCGTCTGGGGCGAAGAACAGGCAATTCGTAACATCGAGCCTGCTCTTGCCTTCCAACTGGAACTCAGTCGCTTGTCGAACTATAACCTGAAGCCCTGCTTTGTTGAGGCGAAACAAATTCATATCTACCACGCCATCGCGCGGGAGAACCAACTCGATAACCGTTTCTTCATTCGAGCCCTCGTTCGCCCAGGTCGTCTTCGTGGCTCGATGAGTACGGCGGAATATCTGATTTCTGAGACGGACCGCCTTGTCACCAGTATTCTCGATGCCCTAGAGGTCGTCAGTGCCGAGCACCGGAATGCGGATTGCAACCACATCTTCATGAACTTCGTGTATAACTTGGCTGTTACGTATGAAGATGTTTTGGCCGCCATTTCTGGATTCATCGAGCGACATGGAAAGCGTCTCTGGCGACTCCATGTCACTGGGTCCGAAATTCGTATTGCCTTGGAAGATAGCGAAGGAAATGTTACCCCCATCCGCTGCGTTATCGAGAATGTCTCCGGATTTATCGTCAATTATCACGGATACCAGGAAATAACTACCGACAAAGGCACTACTATTTTGAAATCAATCGGTGACAAAGGACCCCTTCATCTTCTCCCCGTCCATCAGCCATACCCCACCAAAGAATCGCTTCAACCGAAACGCTATCAGGCCCATCTTATCGGTACCACCTACGTTTACGATTTCCCAGATCTCTTTTCTAAAGCACTGCACAATGTGTGGCTCAAGGCTCGTAACATTGACCCTTCCCTCGTCCTTCCCAAGTCATTCTTGGAATCGAAGGAGCTCATCTTAGATGAGAACGACCAGCTTACGGAAGTCGACAGAGCCCCCGGCAACAACACGTTCGGCATGGTTGGCTGGGTGTTCACCTTGAGAACGCCGGAATTCCCCCTGGGCCGTCAGGTCGTTGTTGTCGCCAACGATATCACCTTCAAGATCGGATCCTTTGGTCCTGTCGAGGATCAGTTCTTCTACCTTGTTACGCAATACGCTCGCAAGAGGGGTCTGCCCCGTATCTATTTGTCCGCGAATTCAGGTGCAAGAATTGGGATTGCAGAAGAGGCCCTTCCTCTCTTCTCTGCCGCGTGGAATGTGAATGGCCACCCTGAAAAGGGTGTCAATTATTTGTACCTCACTCCCGAGAACTTCCTTAAACTCCAAGAGAAGGGAGGTGATTCTGTGCGCACTGTTGAGATCGAGGACGAAGGCGAACGTCGGTACAAAATAACGGATGTCATCGGCTTGCAAGATGGGTTGGGTGTCGAATCGTTGAAGGGCTCCGGCCTTATTGCTGGAGAGACTTCCCGTGCTTACGATGATATCTTCACTATCACCCTTGTCACCGCTCGCTCTGTCGGTATTGGAGCGTATCTTGTTCGTCTTGGCGAGCGTGCGATCCAAGTGGAGGGCCAACCCATCATTCTCACCGGTGCTCCAGCTTTGAACAAGGTTCTCGGTCGTGAAGTCTATACCTCCAACTTACAGCTCGGTGGTACTCAAATCATGTTCAAGAATGGTGTCTCCCACCTCACTGCGAGTAGTGACTTGCAAGGAGCTACCCAGATCCTCGACTGGCTCTCTTACGTTCCCGAAGTCAAAGGGGGCGCCCTTCCCATTCGTGAGACAGCTGATTCTTGGGACCGAGACATCGGCTACATGCCACCCAAGGGTGCATACGATCCTAGGTGGTTCATTGAAGGCAAAACCGATGAGAATACGTCGGAATGGCTTAGTGGTTTCTTCGACAAGGGCTCGTTCCAGGAGACTCTCAGCGGTTGGGCACAGACTGTGGTAGTGGGTCGTGCTCGGCTAGGTGGAATCCCCATGGGTGTTATCGCTGTAGAGACACGCACCATCGAGCGCATAGTTCCTGCCGATCCTGCTAACCCGGCATCCTTCGAGCAGCGTATCATGGAGGCAGGTCAGGTCTGGTATCCTAACTCAGCCTACAAAACTGCCCAAGCGATCTTCGACTTCAATCGCGAAGGCTTGCCTCTCATTATATTCGCCAACTGGCGCGGTTTCTCTGGTGGTCAGCAAGACATGTACGACGAGGTCCTTAAGCAGGGATCCAAGATCGTCGATGGTCTCTCAAGCTATAATCAACCTATCTTCGTCTACATCGTGCCTAATGGAGAGCTTCGTGGTGGAGCATGGGTTGTCCTCGACCCTTCAATCAACGCAGAGCAAATGGAGATGTATGCCGATGTTGATGCTCGCGCAGGTGTCCTTGAACCGGAGGGCATTGTCGAGATCAAGATGCGCCGTGACAAGATTCTGGGACTTATGGATCGTCTTGATCCTGAATATGCCTCACTCAAGCGAGAAAGCAAAGATGTCTCCAAATCAGAGGAGGAGCGCTCCGCCGCTGCAGCTGCTTTAGCTAAACGAGAGACTTTCTTACAACCCACTTACAAGCAGATTGCCCTGCTATACGCGGATCTTCACGAGTACGTACTTCCGACGTTCGAAGAAGCATGTTGCTAACTTTATATTTCTAGTCGTACTGGGCGTATGGAAGCGAAGGGTTGTGCGAAAGCCACCGTGTGGAAGAATGCTAGGCGACACTTCTACTGGGCTGTACGAGCTCGCATCGCGCGTTCGGCTGCTTTGGCTAGTCTTTCTGAGGCTAGTCCTGGAGCTTCATACGAGTATCGGTCTCGGCTTCTCAACAGCCTTGCTGCCATCGAGCCTACGACAGATTACCGCCAAGTATCAGAGGCACTTGAAAAGCTCGATCTAACGCAGACCGTTGCGAGCCTTAAGGCTGATTCCCTGGTACGCAGTCTGATCGACTTGACCAAGGAGGATCGCAAGGCAGCAATTGATGGCTTCGTCCGTCTGGCGGACTCTCTTACTGACGAAGAAAGGAGTTCATTGATCGGTATTCTGCAAAATGCACCCAGGTCGCCTGGTACGTTTTCTGCATCTGTTTCGTTTCTATCTTACTTATAATTGGACAGGTCCTCCATCGTATGCTAATGCTGCTTGATTTACTCGCGCTTATACCTTGTATTACAGTACATTATTCCCTCTTGCATAGCTTTCGTTCGATTCCACACATCGCATCTGTTTCACAATAATTTGATTTACGTAGATTATCTAGAGCTCTAAACTTAATGGAGTACATATCCACCTGCAATGATATGACATCTCTGTTTTCTTTACTCATTCTGCAACCAATGCATGACTGGACGTTTTCAACGTCAACAGTTTTGATTGCTTAGTTGTTATTGAGCAGGCCCACCGGACCGGTGGAGAAAGATCAGACTGCGTGCGGCTTGAACCGAAGCGCCGTGGGCCTTCGCTGCTTAGCACACCCTAACACAACTTCAGTATTGACCTGCTCATTAACAACGATTAGACCTAGCTGCAGTGCTTCTAAGTTATTATGGGTCACTTGATCACACTTGCGACGTGCGTTAATTTACTATTTTACATTTCCAGCGTTCTTATCAGTTACACTCTTTATTACTAGTTGGTGCGTCACACTAGAAAGTCTAATTGGTGTCTTCTCACAAGTGTTAAAGTTCGTTGAATCAATGGGCCCTTGACTTCCAGGTAAGTGGAACGAGAACCAACTACACTTCCCTCGTCTCATGTTCATTCTAGGGCAATTATGAACGTATTATGGCGAGTATAGCAATCGCTAAAAGTCGCGGTGCGACTTTAAGAGTTGGACCCGAGCTCGAGATACCGTATGTTCCTTGCTATCCCCGCTTACGTCTTGTTCATGAAAGTCCATAAAGCGGGTACGGCTGCCAGGATCATTTCTTAGAAGGTACATCGTGGAGACAGGCCTCTGCTACATGTGCATCACTTAATATCTCTCGAAGGTGACACTGTTCTTCACTCCTGGGAGGTTCTCGCCAAGATTCTGTCCACGGAAGAAACAATGGGTATTGTCTGCGATATTGGAATGTAAGCACCACAGATCTATTTCCTTACTCTGGTGACATAGGCCCGACCATCCATAGGCCCGTAGTGCATAAGAACGTCATATATAATTGCCGGATCATTATACACGACAAAAAGATTATCCTCATTCGCCCAAAGATGTGGTTAGCTAATGACGGCAACTATCGTGAACTTAGATGGTTCACTCCGTGGCAGAAACATCGGCAATGGGAGGACCATTATCTTCCCCGGATAATCCAAGCAGTCACGAAGCAGGTTTGAGCATCATTCAGGAGAAACTTGAGTAATCAGCTAAATAGTTATAGGTAAAAGTACCCTTCGGAGATGCGGTCATCAGCACAATCGACACCTGCATAGGTGTCGAACTATGTGAAGAGCTGTTTACCCCTGCAAGGCTCGTATTTCCTAGTCCAGTGGAATAATAATAGGCTGATGCTCATGTAGCCCTCATATCCTAATGGGCCTCGATGGGGTTGAGATCTTTACGAATTCAAGTGGCAGCCATCATGAGCTGAGGAAGTTATACACTCGCGTAGAGCTAATCAAGGAAGCGACTTTGAAGGTCAGTCTTTTCCGTGAAATATCCTCAGAAATTATTGACGTCAGTAGCTTGGAGGAATTTATCTCTACGCCAACCAACAAGGCTGTGACGGGGATAGACTATACTATGATGGATGTGCTATGATTGCTGTCAACGGGAAAATTGTTGCACAAGGATCGCAATTCTCGCTCACAGATGTCGAAGTCGTCAGTGCCACCATTGACATCGAGGACGTACGAGCGCATCGCGCGAAGAGTAGCAGAAGTATGCAAGCAGCTGCAGCTGAAAGATACCATAGAGTGGAGGTGCCGTTTGCGCTGACCAGTGGCAAGTTCGATGAAATCAAGGAAGATATGTTCGGCATTGGCGGAGCCAAAGCACATGAAGTGCGTTACCACACGGCCGAGGAAGAAATTGCGTTGGTGTTTCTCTTCGACTTGAATTTCCTTCTCTTATGGTTTCCTCTTCAGCTTAGGACCTGCATGCTGGCTCTGGGATTATCTAAGGAGATCACGGACCCAGGGATACTTCCTTCCGCTTAGCGGCGGTATAGATAGCTGTGCAACTGCAGTCATCGTGTATTCTATGTGCCGCCTGGTTGCAGAGGCTGCAAATCGTGGAGGTATATGCGCTTCAGCTGTATTATGAAACCATCCATTAACGTCTATCAGAAAAGCAAGTGATTGCAGATGCCCGACGCATGACCAGTGAACCAGAGGACTCTGGTTATATTCCATCTGATCCGCATGAGTTTGCAAGCAGAATCTTCCACACATGCTACATGGGCACAGAGAACAGTAGCGTGGAAACTCGCCGACGCGCCAAACAACTTGCAGAAGCCATTGGCAGGTGTGTAATCCTTTTCTTTTTTAGATTTCTCTGAATGGTCTCTTTTCTCTTTCTAGCTACCATGTAGATTTGAACATGGACACAGTGGTTACTTCTGTGCGAAACTTATTTTCCATCGTCACTGGCCGGCAACCTCAATTCCGTAGCCGCGGAGGCTCCAATGCGGAGAATTTGGCGTTACAGAATATTCAGGTTTGTACACGACGACCAAGTCATGTATAACTATCTGACGTGGCTCTCCAACAGGCGAGGTTACGTATGGTAATCGCATATCTATTCGCCCAGCTTCTTCCTTGGGTGCGCGGAAAGAATGGAAGCCTGCTTGTCCTTGGTAGTGCTAATGTTGATGAAAGGCTGGTTCACAGTTTAGTATTTTTCGCGTGTCCCGCAGGCTGACTATTCCCGCTAGTCTTCGCGGATATCTCACCAAATATGATTGTTCTTCTGGTAAGGAAATGTCGCAGCACTCGAAATACCATATTTATGTTGTTGCTCAGCGGACGTGAATCCAATCGGCGGCATCAGTAAAACAGACCTGAAGAAGTTCATAGCGTATGGGACGGAGGCATTTAATCTGCCTATTCTAACTAGGTCTGTCATTATACTTGATTTCGGCTTCCTGCTTCTAATATAATTATCTAGCTTTTTGAATGCAGTACCTACGGCAGAACTCGAGCCAATTACAGAGACTTATGTTCAATCCGACGAGGTTCATTTGCAGTACTTTTGGCGTATTTTTTTTTTGTTAATACTAATTCTCAGGCCGACATGGGGATGACCTATGATGAGTTATCAACATTTGGACGGTTAAGAAAGGTCGAGAAATGTGGCCCTTACAGCACATTCACCAAGCTAGTCCACGAATGGGGATCTATTTTGTCGCCATTGCAGGTCAATAATCATCAAATCAGCTGTATACTCTTGTCACTGACGATGTATGTAGATCGCAGAGAAAGTGAAACTGTTCTTCTTCGAGCACGCTCGAAATCGACATAAGATGACCACACTGACGCCTTCATACCATGCGGTTTGTTTGTTTGCTTTTAATCAGAAAGGTATGATCGTTGAACTTCGGACCTTTAGGAATCCTATAGCCCCGATGATAATCGTAAGGACATTAGACTCCACAATAACATTGTTCTCACTACCATTTCAATGTAGGATTCGATCTGCGTCCTTTCCTGTACCCATCTAGATTCCCTTGGCAATTTAAGAAGATCGACGAAATTGCAGCAGTTCTACCAGACAGGTCAGCACCGGGACACAGTGCTGCTGATAAGACAAAGACAGAGTAAGAATAGCCAGCGAGTGGATAAATTATAATGTAAAGTGGAATGGAAATATACAGAGTCCTTGTGTAAAGTTACAGATGATGCGTGCTCCGATCCGACGTGCCATGTAAGTATAAGCAAATAACAAAAGAATGTTCGTGACGACCAAGGGTTTCTATGTCCGCAAGAACCTTGAGAAAGAGTTTTGTACTGCAATTTTCTTCATGATCGTAGGTTCTGATGCTGGTAGAAAACTGTTAATAATGACCAAACAGGGAAGTAGAATGCACTTACGATCCATCAATCCCTCGTCTTTTACTTTGCGTTTGACGCTATCCATCACGTCGTTGACAGCTGAGCGATCGAAGTCTCCTCGAGCTTTCATGAGACCCTCTATGAAAGCAATATTGGGCCCATATTCTTTAGCAAACGCCCAGAAGGACAAGAAAACCATATCCTTTGACGCCTCTAGAAGGGCTAATATCATTTCGAGGATTTCGAAATGAGGTTCTAGGTCCTTCGCAGGCTTAAGCGTGCAGAAGAAGTCGAACACCTCGCGCACATCCTCTTTCATTCGCTCAGCGGCTGCAGGCATCTTGAGCTTGGGTGAGTTTGCGAGGGCGTTGATATATGTTACTAAAAATGCGTCGAGGAGATCCTCTACCAGCAATTCGAGCAGTGACGGGTTAAGATAGCTCTGGTAGTCCGCCATATAGTCTCGCATGGTTTCCACAATCTGACGCATCACGCCGTCATACCAGGGTTGCTGGAAGAGGATCTTCGTGGCGGGCTTCAAGTCGTTGAAGATGATGTCAATCAAGGTCTGCATGCACTTCTTGGCAACATCGAGGTATCCATCAATGGCGTCGTTTAGGCGCTCGTTGATCATGACCCGGTACTTCTCCGACACGAGAGATTCCAGGCGGGCGAGTAACGCTTCCGCATAGTCGGCCGACTTGATTTGGTCGTTGGCCAAAGCAATGCAGTACTCCACCAAACCTCCTGCCACCTCTTCTGGCTTCTCCATTTGCTTCTTGAACTCGCCCTCGATGACTCTCACCCATTGGTCCTGTATGCCCCTCATGACACGATTCACCTCGCTCACTACGCGAGCAAGAATAGCGCCTTGCCCACTCTCCGTCGCAAGGTCTATCTGCTGGTTGACCATCTGAAACAGAATAACAGCACCCTGGGTGCCATACATCCCATCACTATCGATTTCCGGGGGATCCTCTCGCTTCATGAACTCCGAGACCTCAGTCTTCATGAGATTTTTCGACCATTCATCAAGTTTCTGAATGATGACCTGCAGGTAGTCTTCGATAAGTGACTGCTCCTTCCCGCCCAATAGAGCGGGTTCAAGGAGTTCCGGGGGTATACCGAGTTCCTTCATGTTTTGCTTGTACTCTTTCAGCCATTCGAACAGAGTCAGGAGAGCATTAGCGTCGGGTTTGGAGGCAGCGATCTTCTTGATCGCTACGTCGAGAGCTTTATGATATTCTCGGATATAAAGAGAATAGATATCATATTCGGCCGGGAAACAGGGAACAACATCCTCCTCGATGCGAATAATATCTTGATAAATCCAAGTGAGGCTTCCGAGGAAGACTATCGGATTTTCTTGATCACGGCTATAGGCCTCTTCAAATTTGGATTTAATCGATTCTGTAATGGCTTTGGTGATCTTCGAGCGATAATGCTTCAGCACGCGTGAATTTGCTTGCATTGACTTGAATTTCAGCGCAGCATCGAGCTTGGCAGCTTTTTTCACGAATCTTAGAGCTAATGCCTATAATTTATGTAAGACACGCAATACCTCCTAGAGTTGTGGACACCTACCTTTTCATCCTCTCTCCCCTCCACCTCTGCGATCTTGATCAGCTTGACGACTACTTGAGGGTTTCCCGCACGGACAATATTCAGAATATTCCGCGCTAGTTCACCGATATACTCGTCAAATGCTGCTATCATGTTGTTGAGCCGCTCAAACCATCGAGTCAGAGTCCTTCTGGATTCTGCGGAGGCTTTCTTCGCCTGGTGCATGGTTTGATTGCGAAATCGCTCTAACTGGTTGAGCTGGTAATGAATGACCAAAAGATTTGGGGCGGGACCAAGGATATCCTGACTGTCGGAAGCCAGCATACGCTCAAGTTCGTCTAGTTTCGCGGCCATGTCAAGAAGATTGTTCACCATTTCTTCTGTAGATTCAAAGTTCCGATGCACCATAGACACCTAACAACACGTCCAACAATAAGACTCGAGCAAGTAGATAGCTGACACACCCTGCTAATTTGGTCGAAAGTCACCACTCTAATCTGAGGGTCCTCACATTCCTTTTCGACAACCGTCATTTCGTCTTTGATGGACTGGACATTACTGCGAGTGCTGAGTAACTTCCTAAGGCCTTCACGCGTCGCCTGCAGCTGTTCTTTTACTCCATTCTTTAATCTTGCGTCTATGGACGCCTTCTCCTTCTCTAGTTTTTTCCTAAAGGCAGAGATCTTAACGAGGTCATCGGGGGATTGCAAGTACTCGCCAATCGCCTGAGCCGCCGACACCGGCACCGCCGCCATAGCAGACATTACACTCAGCGAGGTTGTTTCTGGATAGCGAGTGGCACAAAGTGTCGTAGGATGTAAGTTCAAGGCAATCGTGAACAGCACTGGTGTTAAGCAGATAGTTGGCAGACAGTGGGCTTGGATGGGCTATGTACTGTCACATCCGACTCGTGCTATTATTGGACGGAGCTATCGTCGATAACTCCGTTCCATAATTGGGAGTGCTGGTCGCCCTCCTTTGCTGCACCCACCACTACTAACCAGCTTGTACCCAGCTCACTGACAAGCCCCCATTTCAAACGCTCTCTGAACTCAATAATTCTCATCAGGAGCTGACAGGTGGACTTTCGACTACGTTCTGGGTCATACGGCAGCGGTACTTGTATTGGTTTAACTCACTTCATCATTTCAATGGCAGAGCATCCCAAGCTGAATACGGCGAAGTGGATGGGAAGTGTTCACATTCTGTCAATGTCACGATGTGGCTAAATTCTAGGGTGTTGATTTTACCGGGGCATTGTTTGTGACTGGCATAGCTTTCTACACTGTGAAATAAAATAACGGAGAAAAGGATGACACAAATGGAAACTTATCGAGCTGGCGATCCATTCAAGTTCGACTAATTTACACGAACTGAATATCCTATTTCCCATGCCTCTGAGCTGCATTGACTTGACTAATGTTTCCGCATTTGTTCAGAACAAGCCTGAGTATCAAGCGCAAATCCTGAAGAGCATACTACATCGACGGAGTCATTGGTCCTCCACCTTGGTAGAATAGTTTTCGATTTAATCATCTAATACATATCCCTGTCACACATATGATAGATCTTAGGGATAAATATCTATGTTATTGGTGTAAGTTTATGTGTCGTCATATATTAGGAATATATCATGTTAAATGCTGTCTCCTGTAAGGGCCCTTAAGTCACCACGAGGTCTCATCCGACCACCCACAAGATATTCCCAAAAAAAAAATGTTTTAATCTCTCTGCTGAGTATTCACTTCCTATGTTGCATATTATAGGAGGGTATGACGCATCCCTCAGTCAGAATTTAGGACAATAAGCCACTTTCGTTGCAAGATATTCCCAGCAAAAGGGCCAAAGGAACGTGCATGCAGTACATATAGTATAATTATCTAAAATATGTGCTGTCCCAGATACTCACTAGAGAATATCACTCGCTTTCATCACTAGTATCCATGGAGACGCGACCCTTTTTACTTTCAAGGGAACTTTTGCTCTGAGAAAATTTGTTTTAGTAACTTCATCGCATACGGAGAATTAACTGACCTACTTCGATTTCTTCCGATTCGTCTACATCAGGAAGTAGAGATTTCCTTCTACCTAAAGTCGTATCTAGTGTTGAACACACAACTGCAGTCCGTGTCTCTGCTTTTGGTATTTTGGTAGGAGAAGAAATAATATAAAAGAAAATAGGAACTTACGGATATTCGGGAGAGCTATTTGAGGATTGGCATTACTATTGGCATTTAAATTATGCGCTATCGTAGTAAAGGAAATCCTGCTTTTCCCGACTGCAAGATTGGCAAGAACTGTCAGACTATAGATCCGAGCTATGCCATTTTGAGGAATGACGAAGACTACATATTACGAGTTAGTTTCTAATAGTGAGCGATCGAACATATACCTACAGCTGCTTCTTATGAGAACCATTACAAGGTATATAATACCCACTATCGCTGCACCGCAGCCAGACGTAATTCCATTGACTGCCATACGGCGAGCGGCGCTAGGTCTGTTTGTCAACACAAGTTTATATTTGATTAAATAGTGAATAATTACTTATGTTTCGACAAATATGTTGGTGTTATTTTGTGAAGGAGCCACATAAGCGTCACAGGAATAACAATATCCACCATTGTGGATATAGTGGTGCCGACCCTGAAAGATTGTTATGTAAACAAAGTAAGATCCAGGTGACTGATAATTAAGAGGCATTTAGGAATTTACATTACAGACGTAAAGCCGATCGTCAATGAACTTTCTGGATGCACACACATGTATACAACTGTGAAGAAGGTAAACCCTGCCTAGAGTATTAACAAAAAGAACAGCCTACTTAGTAGTAGTGAAAATCAGTAATATGGCGACACACATTGATGAGCACCAGCGCCAGCAGAAAGACGGTGATAGGTAAGCTTCGCGACCTGGAATTATAATGTTATTACAAAGAATCTTAGATAGTCGATAAACGCGATCTCTTACAATGTATAAAAGCGGTGTATCAGAAAGACTTTCTCGATAACAGATGATATACATGTCGTAAAGACGGCTGCTGGAACACTCCAGGGCCGCGGAGAGGAAAGATTGCCTAAAGAGAAAGAATCAGAGGAATCTCCAGCTTCATTCAGAACATACTGTACCGGAGTAGATTATTAATGGCTGGTATAATCACATAGGCAAATTAGCAGACATACAGTATATCAAGTAAATGGTTCTACTTACCACCCAAGCGTTAACGAAGATGGCCAGTGTACCAACTGTATCGTTAAGGAATATGCCGCCGACCATAATTCGCGAGCGGCGGCTACTCGAACACTTTGTGAAGAAGTATATTATAGCTGTAATCTCGAATGTATACAGCATTGCATTAATCCACGAAGAAATTAAATGTACACTGACCATAGACGCCAGTTAAGCTTCAATCGGTCATAGTAGCTCGAAGAACTTACCTATTTATAAGTTCTATTCTGAACATGTTATCCAGACTCACAGACGCGCGGAAATGAAGGAAAGGTTGTCAGAAAAATCGCGTGGCGACATCCAGAACTTATACCTGGTCCTATTTCGATGACATCTCGTGCTGGATGCCAGTGCAGGAGTCTATCGCCTATAGGGTGGAGTGTATCCGGACGAAAAGTAGTCATATGTATGGCGACGATATCTCCCCCTGAAACAAGCGCTCGGAAAAGAGGCATTTAGGAGAATCATAGACATTTGGGGTACGAATTTCTTCGACGTCGCAAAGCGCAGCCGCTACGGAGATCAAGTATGACCGTGGTGCCAAATCTATCTACAAAATTCTAAATCACGCCCCCGGATACGAATAGAGAGCGGCTCTGCACTTAAATGTTCGAAATGGTGGACATCGCTCCAATCCCGAACCAATGAGTGCTGAGCGAGAGATTTCGGCAGTAATTGCTGTTCGGATCGAGTAACGGTTATCCATGCAGCATATAAATCCGCGCGTGTTGATAGAAAATAAGGATCCCATTTCGTTCGAACTGTTTCGATAGGGGTAGGACCTGCTGCCGAAAGGAGCGAAGTAATATGAGGGTCACAAAATGCGGAGTGATAGCATTCACCTACTTATAATCCAGATTCCACCAATGATATATATGTACCTGAGGGGAAGTTCCGTAGAATGGAAATAAAATTTAAGAAATGGAGGTCAATAAGCATTTACTGAATTATTGCTCATTTCTGGCAGCCGGGAGCGGCTACCAAAGAAGCGGATGTCTCTGGCAGGATGTAACCATATACACACCCGCTCCACTGGCACCATACACGTACGTATGACCATGTCTGCATTGATAAGCAGGGCAAGATTCGATAATTATGAATGTAAGGGGTACTTAGTAAAACACAAATCGGTGCAGAGGATTGATCATAGAGTGATATTTGCAGCCAAATGGCCATCGATTCTATATCAGCGTGAAAGATCTTGACGAACATCGAAAGCCCAATAAATAACTTGACAAGGCTTAGAGAAAGCTAGTTTTGAGATAAAATCTCGCTAACGTTGGGCAACAGCCACGTCCTTTATTCATGGCGCTCTGCTTCGAGAAGCGACAATAATCCTAAAGAAAGAAAATGAACCGGTGAGGTCCCTGGAGCCAACGGTCATAAACTGTAATTATGATTCGAGGTATCAGACTAAATACCTCTTAGTCGACCCCACACATCGTGATATTACAAGAAAGCTAGCCAATCTGGATCTGCAGAAGTTGATAGTGGGAGACTGGAGTTGTGTTTGACGTTAATTAGCAATGGAGTCCGTCACGGTGGTAGCCAAAGTACTGAAACATGAAAGAAACCGATAGCCACGTGTTCGAAGTTGTTGGGATTTGGTCGGGCCGGGGAAGTCCGCGTTTTGACCTTGTCAGTGCGCACTGGTGCGCATTCCGATTCTCAGGGCATCTGGCGCTCTCAATGCCGTTGATCACGACCACCATAAGTGCTTTTCGTCCTGTTGTTACGAATCTCTTTAAAAGGGCCAAGATATCCCACTTTAGAAAGTTTACTTCATCGCCGCAACGCATAACTTACGAAGACCGCGACGTCGTCATTGTTGGTGGAGGTCCTGCAGGTCTTGCTTTTGCCTGTGCTCTAGGTGCGTTGGCTTCACTAAGAATTCTGGTAATATTGGTGACAATTTATTTCTTTAGGATCATCACAGTTTTCTCGTGAAAACCTTTCCATCGCCCTCATTGAAGCTGGAGATTTGTCGAAAGTCGAAAGCTGGGCACCTGCACTGGGAGCATTCTCGAACCGCGTTAGTTCTCTCACCAATGCCTCTCAAGCATTCATAAGAGGTGCATATTACTGTATCTCGGAAAAAGGATTGTCTTACGATATTGCTAGATATTGGTGCATGGAATCACGTTGACAACACGCGCACTGGTCCTATTGAAGCAATGCAGGTATGCTTAGGGCGTTTCCTCTGGATGGCTTTGCTCAATATACAATCGGTGCTTTATGCAGGTGTGGGATGGGATATCCGATGCCCGTATCAATTTCGTTGCTTCTGAACTCGGCTTGCGTAATTCCGAACTGGGCATGGCCACACTGACGGAGAATCTCAATCTACAGCGCGGCTTACTACGCCGTTTACAAGATATCCCTCAGATTCAGTTGTTGCAGAAAACCAAAGTAAAATACATCACTCAAGACTCAGAAGATAGAGGTGGTTGGCCTCTGGTCCATCTTGATAGTGGCAAAACCTTAAGAGCCAGACTGCTGGTGAGTATCTTTTGACATCACGATTCACAATATGCAATAAATATGGATTATTTAGGTGGGTGCCGACGGTTTGAACTCGCCCGTGCGCTCTTATGCCAACATAGCATCGTACGGTTGGGCGTATGATACCCAGGCCATCGTTGCAACTATGTCCCATCCACCAAGAGGAGCGTTCGAGGGGCCGAATACGACTGCCTATCAAAGATTCCTGCCCACAGGTCCCATTGCTTTCCTTCCACTATCTCCCACAGCGTCCTCGCTTGTATGGTCTACCAAGCCCCAGCTTGCTGCAGCTTTGCAAGCATGCGAACCTCCTGTTCTCGCCAGCATGATCAACGCCGCATTCAGACTTCCAGAATTGTCCATTCGTTATCTTCATAAGTGTATTATTGATGCACATATTACGGGAACATCTATTTCCCACGCTCAGATTCAGCAAGAAATTCTCTGGCGTGAACAGACACATATGATTGACCAGAACTCTGCACGTGCTTCCGCGGTCAAAGGGGCAGAAAATAGCGGTATTCCTCCGGCAGACTCAGAAATGTTTCCCCCTCTTGTGTCCTCCTTGCAACCTGGAACAATCGCATCCTTCCCTCTTCGATTTAATCACGCAGAATCTTACATCGGCGAAGGGGTAGGGGGTCGTACAGTTCTCCTCGGGGATGCAGCACATACTATCCACCCACTGGCAGGACAGGGTTTAAACATGGGCCTGTCTGATGTCGAGTCCCTCGCGAGATGCATATATATGACACTGCAGCAAGGCGGAGACATAGGTTCGGTATACATGGTCATCGGAATCTTTTGGATGCTGATTTTATCTTTTCCATAGGTTCATATACCGCACTTCTACCCTATACGCAGGATCGATATCTAGCAAATCATACTCTGATGTCTGCGGTGGATAAACTTCACAAGATATATTCAATCGACATTGAACCTCTTGTTTGGGCAAGATCTGTCGGCTTAGAGGTACTGAATGAGCTAGACTCCATCAAAGCTGCTCTCATGATGACAGCGGGTGCTGCACCTGGGAACGTATCTTTGAACGGATCAATGGGATGGAATTTGATGACCAAAGGCATGGAAACTGCTATGGCTACAGCTCAGGTTGCCAAACTCATCACTGCTACTGCTGCTGGAATGTTTGAAGCTGGTGTACAGGGTGTGCTGAAAGGACTCTCCCAGCAACAAAGCCGCAACAAGTCATAGCCCCATCTGGTACTAGGGCGCGAATTAGCATAATATATATATGAATTAGAAAGTCCAACGGGCTATAGTATTATATATTTTGAATTTGCAGACACATTAGACCAAGTTACGTTTTCACGTGATGTGACTACGCGTACCAAGTCGAGTCTTGACACGGTGTTTGGATGGCGTCGACATAGGCTGAACTTGATCAACTTCAACCTTTCTATGTTCCGGCTCCCTCAACATCTCTAATCCTTTCATCTTCTTGTGGAACTTGATTTGAACGAAAGATTATCGACACATAGTTGGTTGGGTGGACTTCATCAATGGTAAGCGTAGGTTGCACACTGGCAGTGACTGCCGAAAGGCTTAGGTTCATGTTAGTAACATAGTCCTGATCCTAAATGGAGCAGAATTTCGTTGATGTGAGCGAATGTTTTCATTGAATCATTTTTATCTACTAAATAAACTTGTTCCTACTATAGAATACCAGAAGACGTTCTTACCTGAAGGCGAAGATATACACAGATCTTCTGTCCAAGGGCGCGCTCGAACGACAGCTTCACCAGGTGAGAATCGATAAAGCAATCGACAAACATTAGTCTGATGTAGTGATGGATTAACTACTGTGGGTTATCTCCACCAGGATGAAAAACAGTTACTTCAAAACATATGTCTGGGGAAAATCTTGTCGGCTGAGATGAAGAAAAAAGAAGGAAGTGGCAGTTCCGTCCTCGAAATCTCCGGCGAGCCCGTCGGCAGAGACTTAGATGGCTATATTGATATCATCTCTGAAGAAGACCTGCTCCGTTATGTGGTATCCCCACCTAAGGCAAATTCTCACCATCGTGTACTATATGCCAACATAGCCACTAATTTAACATGGCCTTCCAGCTTAGCACTCCAGAAAAAAATTATTTGCGAGAGAGCATGGATTCTATTTTGCTCTCAATGTCGGAAATACTTCATGGAAATGGTATATACTGTCATTCGCATGGATGTTTTAGAAGCTGAAAAGTAGGCCTGCAGAACATGATGCCGCAGAAATACATGGCGATAATTGGAATCTCCTAGAACAGCTCAAAGCATGTGTCAATGAGGCGTGCTTGATGCAGGCCGACATCGATACTGCCTGCCGCGGAATAGCACGTCGAACCTTAGAAATTAAGGAGGTGCTTAAAATTTCTAAGATATTGAGTTTGCAAGGAGCCACTGATGCTAGAATACAACAGCTGCATAGCAATTTACACGACGACCTACTCGACGCGATAGAGAAGATTTCTCCACATCAGGCTGGTGTTCGATCAGCAAACAATAATTTCCACACAGCAGCGATAGAAATGCCGCTTGTTAAATTATCTCTCATCTATACACAAGCTCAGAGAGCACTATACACCCATCATTCCACCAGCATCTCGAATGCTAACGTGGCAAAAGCACTTCTGGTAGCTCATGGGAAACTAAAGCAGGAAGAGAAGACAATGAAAGAGGTTGAGCGTACTCTGGACCAGAAAATCAACGAATATGAGCTATTGTTGACGGTAGTTGATATAGGAGGTGGCTATCAACAAGTCATCGACGACTGGACAATAACGAAAAGAGAAACGGAGGAGTGTAAAAGAGACCTGCGACGCCTTGGTTGGACGGGGGATTAGTTTTAGTGCATATGGACAATATGTCTACCAATCACAATAATTCATACCCATTTATCCGTATAATACTCAGACCAGAGTGCTCACTTGAATATCATTCATAATGTGTAAGTTGAATCACCTCAAATTCCTCCTGTTTTAGATAATAAAGAGTGTACGGACGACAGAATAGCAATGGATGTTGGAATAATGGGCGCTCGTTTGCGAGTGTTTCGCGATGCACTCCGGATTATCGCAAAGTATCCCTTTTGGATTTCCTTGGGTAATCTGCTCTTACCTTCATTTTTGTGGCTATCCGCATTTAATTAGTATTTGTTTCACCGAGCAGTATATAGTAGTCTACTTTGGATGTAGTTACACATCCATTTGCCTTCGAGCTTACCGAGGTCAAATGAGAATCCACCGCTTTGTGTTCGACTACGGGGTGTGCACTTTCATTTTAACAATGGATTCCCTTGATTATGATACCGAAACTTATGCACTTGTACTACGACTTAAGCAAGTTCAAATTGAAGTCTTATCAAATTACGTAGATCGATAGGTTGTCATACGTTCACATGAACCGTTGCAGAGATCAACACTCCGTGTTTTCTTTTACAGACACTGGCTGTAGTAAGCATTCACTACTGTGCACTTGGAGCCAATAGCACAGGCGGTAGGACCAGTCCATCCTATGCCGCCGCTATAACAGAGTAACTCAATAAATTTGTAGTAGATTAAAAGGTGATAGGTGACTCACTATTGGCCATACTTCGCCGAAGTGGCACCTGGAGAGGATGGTGCAGTAGAGGTGCCGGGCGTGCTGGAGGTTCCAGTTCCTGTGCTGCCGCCAGTAGTAGAGTAGGTCGTTCCAATATCACCAAACTTGATATTGGAGAAGATGACTGAGGCATTAGCATTGGCTGATTCGACATCAGTGGGGGTGCCGGAGGTGGTGGCGCAAGTTCCACGCTTGATACCAGGCTTGGTGGCATCGGCAGTGGTGGGGTATGCACTGTCGAGCCATAACATGCTCGCGGCGTGGTCATCCCACACACTCATGACCAAAACCATGCCGTTGCTGAATGCTTTACCCATGGCGGCTATTCCGCCCTTGGACTCGAAGTCATTGGTGTCGCCGAAGGCAGTCTTTTGCGCACTGCAGAAATCGGAGGTGACGGAGTCCATTGTAGTGGGCATTCCTGGAATGTTGATCTTGGAGTTCTGGATGACCTAGACGTTCTGGACATATAGGCGACGGATCTCGCTGAGCGTGCCAGTAGTGGAATTGTTGTTCGTGAGGAACTGGGTGACAACGGTGAACTTGGAGCTCGTGTCGACGGTCAAGCCTTTTCCGTAGAACGAAGGGGCACCCATGCGGAAGGAATTGAAATCGCAACCGTCGGGGTCGCACACCGACGCGTACCTGTCGGTGGTGCCGCAGGCAGCGCCCGAGCAGCGGCTCAAGCCGGAGACGCTACAGGGATGGGGGTGAAGGCAGAAGAGACCGAGTTGGCCTCCCAGATGTCCATCTCGTTACAGCACGAACCGAAGTTGTTAGTTCCGGCGTTCGGGTCTGCGGGAGAGCCAGCCCAGCCTTGTACGTTGGCCTACAGGATTCAACTCGGAATAAGTAAATAATTGCAAAAACAGTTGACGTTGACATACCTCGCCGTTAATGAACTTAACGTCTCTCGGGCACTGCGAATCGCAGTAACCAGTTCCATACTTGGCACCAGCCTTGTTGGTGGGGAACTTGGCTATACCACCGTCGGCATCCATCTCGGAGAAGTAAAGAGCGCCGTTAAGGCCGCAGGGAAGGTTGGAGACATCAACATCGAAGGTGAACTCCTGGTTCAAGACTTTGAACATCTGGTAGCTGGTATCGGAGGCCATGAAGTAGACGCGCAAACCGATATTCTTCTGTGTGCCGCTAGTGATGAACTTGAGGGTAAGCGCATTCCCGCTGGTCGTGATGCCGTAGGTGCCAGAGTAGTCTGCTCCGTCAAGAGCGCAGTTTTTTGTGCAAGTGGCCCCTGAGAAAACCTGGGGCTCGGGAGCGGTACACATAAAATTTAAGATTAATAGCTCACCATCGGGGCATAGTGTCGCGTTCCAGGAGTTTCCGGTGTAGCAGTTGGTGTAACCGCTGGTGATGTGGAGCCACCGCCAGTTGGCGTCGAGCATGACGGTACCAGAAGACTGACTCGCGCAACCGGATTTTGTACAGATCTGCCAGGGGATTTTAAGATGGGTCTCCGTCGTCTGTGTGCCAACTTGTTGACTAGACAACGGCGATGAAAGTAAAAGCGACGAGGGTAGCCGTACGGAACATGAGGACGAAAGGCCTGTTGGAAGACCGGTGTGTAGTTATTGGATTGCTATGGTTTCAGAGAAAATCAAAAACATGTTTTATACGACGTTGGTCGGAAAATATCCGGTAGGGCTTGAGAGGGCCGCAGAAATAAGAACCCTTCAGCTAAACTGCACCAGACTGCTAGTATCAGAGGATATTGGGCTCGATGATGTTTTCAGGTCTGAAGCCATGGAATCTTCTCGGGGCTTACACACAATATGATAAAAAGTAGAGTTCTGCGGGGTAAATGATGAGGTGTACCGCTGACATAAGAATCCAACAAACCTGGATTCAGGAGCGGCGATTAGAACGCCTCATTTAAAACTGTGGGTTCTCTTCGGATCGTTAGGGTCATCCGATAAGGAATTTTGTTCATGACAAGCACAGATGTTGGTCTCGAAGGATGAATCCGCACGTATAAAAGGTACAAAAATAACCTCCATCCTTCGATTTCTCTGGGCGTCGAGCCGGAGAATTATCAGAAATGAATCGAAGAAAAGGCGGTCCGAGACACATTTGACAGTTATTGACCAGATTAATGACCACAGGCTTCAATGAAAAACTTTTGCTTTGGGAGATTCCTGTGCGGGCCTTTTGTCGCTAGTGGGGGACCGCGTAAATGGAGTGGCAATATCGGAGGATTGTGATAGTGCCTGTCCGTTTGGAGCTTGAAGTGCCTTTGAAGGGGTGATAGAGCCATTTCAGAGCTCTGACAGAGAAAATATGAATGTAACGACAAGGTAAACTCAAGTCGAGACTCGAGTGAACTGGAAGTTGACGTGACCTGCGACATCGTAAGCATGATCACGATGATAGAACTAACCTGTACAGATGCTTCCGAAAGCCACTCTTTTAAATAAAGCTAAATAGTATACTCAAAATAGCGACTTTCAAGGCTTCAATATTCTGTTGGTAAGTACCAAATCCTGTCAGACTTCTACAAGACTGCTGCCCATTTGAATGATTTCGAACTTCTCGATAATGCACAAATTTCTGGCAAGTTGACACTCCTATCTCGATCTTACTCACTGCTCAGACATTACACTAAACTTTTCATTTCTCAAGGTCTACGCTTCGAGTAATATTACCATGCGATCTGCCGATCTTAAGACCTCATGTTTGACGTATCTTTCTCTTCTTACTCAACTTCAAAGTTCAATTGATACACTACCAACGTCTGTCCCTCCTCTAGGCACTAGCTGAGACTTTAAATGCCGTGCACTGGTGACTACTTAAGTCGATCAGTATCAAGCTGTTGAGAAGTTGAGTTGTTGGTTCCTAGGATTTCGCCTCGGGAAGCACTGATGCAGCTAATTATAGCCTTTTGCTAGTGTGAAGCCAACCGTTAAAGCTGATTAGGTATACAATTTTCAGGAGTAGAGCTACGAAGCCTATCTTACAAGCCCTATACTTATTTCCATAAGATCCAATGTCTTTAGAAGCATGTAAGCCTATCGCAATGCCTATCGCTTGTGAAATCGATGATTGTACTCAAAGGCTAACACTGCCAAACGTATGTTCAATACGTATCTGAACTCGATGTGAACCAGACGTATTCAGTGGTCAACGGGTTCCTGTCATCGGCTGTTGGTATCATCTAAATCCCACTCCTAACAAGCATTGCTCTCACACACAGCTATTTGCACTTCGCTTTGCTTTCTCGGTCGAGTTTACCCTCCTCTCTTTTTATCTGGGACTTCTTTGGGTATGCCTTTTTTTGCTTCAGTGAAGAGAAAAAAAGCACACCCAAAAGGCTTTCGCCGCCGGTAATATCTTTTTAGTGTTCTTCCATCGTTAATTCAAAGAGGTGTGTTGATATTTTATCTCCATCTTACGCCCAAGTTGACGTTAGGGATAACCTCAGGGCGACCTGTATTCATTCATGTTAGATTTGCATCAAAGCTTCTGGGCGGTGTTCTGGCGGTGTCAAGTATTGACATATAAAATATGGGTTGGTAATGAAAGACTTCTTCTCTAGCGTTTCCACTCCCCTCTTAACAAGCGCCAACATGCTACTTCGTGGCCTCGGCCTTCTTTTCACTCTCTTCTTTTTCTCCTCTGCTTCAGCGCAAGACTCGATCATTAATATTGACGTACCCGTCAATGTCTCCCTACCGTACGAGTTCGATAGCATAAATCTTAGCTTTGACCTGAAACCCGAAGGGACGGAGGAACGTGCACTGTACAGCGCCTCTTGGGAGTTGATGGCTGGAACCCAGGAACAGGCGGGCAATAATGTTATCGACATTATCTGTAAGTATAAAGAATTATTCTTCAGCTAGTTACAACAGAGTATTCATCTTCTTCTATCAGCGGTTGAGTCCAACCAGATGACCACCAGTTATTATTTTCCTGCCTCTCTACCAAATGGGGCCTACCATATGCGCGTAAATGCGACGACAAATACGACAAAAGGCTCTTCATCAGTCCAAAATCTCTCAGCGCGTTCATCCACGATGCAACTTACCCATTCTTTCGAGTGTAAGGATCCTGGACCCTTCCCAAACGTCTCTTCACCCACGGATGCAGCATTCACCTCCTTTGTTCTCAGTTATCCTTCTCCAGGAGCTGTCTTTCATCCTGGAGAAGGACAAGTTCAAGAATTCCAAGATCAACTTGATTACGGATTTCGTGACGCTAGAAACACAGGAGGCGCGGGTATTTCCAGCCTATCCTTTGAATACTTGAAAGTACAGAGTGATGGAAGTCTCATACATATGGAGACTTACCCCGGGGTGCCGACTGATGCTGCACTTCAGTATAACTTTTCGGGCGGACCATTCACACTTGGAATCTACAAGCTCAGAGTGAATTACACAAATCAGCTTCAGGATGGGGCAGTTCAGCCAGGGGGTGTCGTATCGTGGCTTTCGCAAGAACTGTATGTTTCGGGGCCGTATGGAACGGCTCCATGTCAAGGAGTGCCAGGACCAAGTTCGAAGTCAAGCAATGCTTATAGCAGACATGCTCAAGCAGGCGCATGGATATTGGTTTCAGCCGCTCTTGCCATTTTCATGTTGTAACTAATGCAACTTGAATAAGGGCACAAGTATTCATTCACACTATCCTGTTTGATATTCCAAGTCACGGCAGTTTTGTTTATTATTATGGCTTCTTGTGGCTTCAACAGGACTTAATAATCATTTGAAGGCATATTCAGGTTGTACCATTCAACATCAACTTGGTGTATGAGTTTCCTCCTGGCAACGTCGGACATGGTGGTAGTATCTGTCGAAGACGGATAAATGTGTAAGCCCGATGCATTCGGTTGACAACTAACTGCCATCATTTGCTATTGGCTACCGCGCACAAACTCCACACCCATGGCTTTCGCACATTGTAATTACCTGCAGATAAGGACGCTTCCCCGAGAATCCCGCTAACATTCTTGAGTGCTCATGTACCACTTTCGTTGTCTTCGAAATACCACCTTATGTTGGGGTTGAACGCCACATTGAAACCGCCCTTGAATTACTGGGGAAAAAATTGAATCCGAGCAGAAAATGCATAACACGGTGTGCAAACAACCTCTCGGCGATAGCAACTGAGCAATAAGCCTGTCAGACTGGTTCATTTGTTTTTTATAGCGCAGATGCGGGAAGAAAGTTCAAAATATTCTTGCAAAAATGGAATGACTCGCCCCTTTATGAGCTGGACTCGAGACTTTACGGTCTGTAAAATTTGCAACGCATACGGCGTTCAAATATGTTCACGAAATCCGCTTCCGTCACTAACATGCATGGCTATCACCTCCGAGACCTTAATTAACAGTGGGTCGGTGACTAAGGGTCATCAGTTAATGTCGGGGTCCTGATCACGCCGATAGTCTATTCCTGGTAAGCCTCCCCTGGTCGCGGTGTGTAGTAGTGTGGCGTGGTTAGTGAATCGTTTACTCTCAGTTCGCAAGAAAACTTATCGATGACTCAGTATTTCACACCTGTTATCTGAATTACTTCCGACAAAAAAACTTTCCCAGGAAAATAGGAAGGAAGTAACTCGTTTACTGTGTAGGTGCTCTAATTTTCTCACATGAGTGGCGAGTCATGGAATAGTTATTACCATGAGAGTTCACTGCCCAATGAGTCTTGCCCAAGATAGGTCTTCAATGGGTAATTATATGGATCCCTGTGGGCTATTCGAGGGTTTACTTCCGGCTCGTTTCAAAGATTGCCGGCTTGGAATTGACACAATGAACAAAGGGGGACCCGAGGAAGGGATGCCGCCGTTTCCGTATGCTGCGTCTCAGTCTCGGCCTGGTCTGCCCACTACCTTGACATTGACATTGACTCACCCGGCGGTGGCCCTGAGCGGGAGGACCTGAGTGCTTGGCACTTGACCGTATCTACTTGTCCAAATATGGAATTAACCGACACTGGCCCGAGTCCCGACTCCCGACGCGTTATATAACATACATCATTCGGGTATCGGTACGGGGCATCCGAATTTGCTTCTCCCCCATCAATCGCGCGTTTTATCTTGGTTTTATCAAATTATCACCCTGTGGCCGTGGCATCGACAGCAAAAAAATCCTTTCAGCATGCATAGAGAAGGCGGTTACACCCAAGTTACACCGACACAGTATTTTGAGGTGTCGTTTAGATGAAATCCTTCGTCTTGGGATTCATCTAATGAGTGCATGTGTCGCCCGACTCGTTCGGATTTTCAACAGGTGATCTTTCTCATGTGAGGTTGGTGAATGATCTATATACAGCCAGTACGTAAAAATATCCTCCTCGGTTACGTACGCGTTCGAGACCATTCAAAGGTTCAACGTCAACTTCTGTACCGTCAGTTTGTAACTCCAACGAAGCATATCCGTTTATTTCTCATCGATGGGTGCAACACACAGTATACTCGTCGGCGAAGTGACCGTTGAAACTTGCGATGCCTCATGTTCAACCCATCAACTCGTGGGGAAACGTGGCGGCAACGTGGGTCCGGTTTAGAGATTGGCGCAATGCTTGCGCGTCACTTATCCTCGAGGAGCTCTGCTACGTGTAGTGGGCGCTGAAAACTACAATGGTAGATGAGCCGGATGAGCTAACAATGGGAAAGCAGAAGCGATGGTTGTCATAAGGAGAAAATACTACACCCACTACTGATCAATATTACTATAGGATGGGAGAGATACAATAAGCTTGCAGGATGCTATTGTAAATTTGGTGTCAACATCGATCTGTCTCCGCAGATACTGTCTGCATTCTTGATCCATAACAACAGAGCGGTGGGCGGAAGAAGGCAATCCCGTACATACGATGGTGATACAGTGGGGGTAATTGCTCTGTGAAGCAGAAGTCCCGGTGCGATTTTTGCGGGAGCGGGGGAGGGGGGCTGCCGTCAACGGTTCATTCAGATCCATATTACATTAATCAGTGGCAATTGCTGGAGCTCCAAAAGACTCAAGCTTCAGAGATATGATAAGTGGCAGAGAAGTTAGGCGAGCATCGATAACAAAGATCTCTAGATGAGGAGCTCAGCCAGGCTCTGGCGGACTACGTATGACGAAGGGGATGACTCGTTCTTGTAGAAGTGCATATTGCATTGACCCTTAGACTGGCGAATATGATTGTGGCGCAGAACATACTACATTGGTACAAGGTCCGAAAGAACGGGAGCGGGAGACGGTGAGCGGGAACGTCCACGAAGCCGCTACTCTACCGACAGTGTTAGGAATAGGTGCAGCAACGGAATATGTACCTGTGAAATGGAGTTTGAGTTCGAGTCGAGATGCATTTACAGTGAGCCGTTTGCAACGGTCTTGGTGGATATGGATTGTGGCTGGGGAGCGTGACGGGAGCGTGTTAGCTGTCACCCTACCGACGCTAGTATCATATCCGATGCTCCGGTCCCTTTCTTGGTTGCCAACGAGTGACAGAATCGTCCAGATATGGGAGCATTTTCCGGATATGGCAGCTCAAACAGGAACGAGCGTGCTGGCAGCGACAGGATACCAGATCCACCGCCGATTGACCGCGAACATGTGAAGGGCGCCCAAAGCTGAGCCGAAAAAATAAACCTCCCGGAGCCTAATTATCGTCACGACTCTCGTCACGACATTGTATAAAGGGACTGCTGCGCCACACCTCTATCTCGCCTTTCTCTTGCTGGCCTTCCCTTTGTTCTAGTCCTCTGCCTTGTATTCTCCTCAATATGTTCAGCTCTGGTTCCCCCTATTCCGCCTTCTTCACCTCTGGCCTCCTTTCTGAGCCGTTCACCGCTCCCTACCACGCCTCGCCCGAGTTCCCGCTTGGGCCGCGTAGAGGAAGTCTCCCAACAGACATTCCCGCAAAGCCTCCATCTACAGATGAATCCTCCTCATTCTACTTCACGCTGCAGCCTAAGCGCGATGAATCCGAATTCCGGTCGTTCCTCTCCCTCGATCTTGCAGAGTCTCAATCAATGCGCTCTGCCAGTTTGAAGCGGAAAGTCTCCAACGTGACGAACGCGACTTCGCGATCTTCCAAGTATGAGAGGGCTGGGTTCTCACCGTGCCCGTAAGTGTCCAAATTCAACCACTGTATTTTTAGCCTGACCAACTTTCAACTGCAGTGCAATCCCTGAACTACCTCAGCATCTCGCGCCGTTACCAAGTCCCCTGCGTCTGCGCTGTTCTCGTGATTCTCTTCGCACCATCCCATCTCCCAAACCTGCCCCATCATCTACCCTGCCTGATGTTCCCAAGGACTCTTGGTTCCAATCAAGAGTTTCCGGTGCACCTCCCCGCATCCCATCTATCCCTGTGATTCCGTCCTTGTCGATGTCCTTGCCATCTGTTCCCCATTCAGCCCCCGCCACGGTGATCTCCACCCCATTCGCCGTTTCGAAAATTACGAACATCCCCCAGCGAGTTTCTGTTGTCAGTCAAATGACATCGTCTTCTGTATCCACACGAGTGCGCAAGATCAACCGCTCAGACGCCTTGGCATGTCTCGAGGGCCGCTCCAAGTCCGCTGAAATACCTCGCGTCTCTCGTCCTGAGCGCAAAAATTTCATGAGCATGAGTGATGATGAAGATGATAGTGACTTGGACACCCTTGATCTTGCCGAGGACGAGGACGACAAGGATTGGTTCTTCGCCTCGTTCGAGCGGGAAGAGTCTATCCTTCCACCGACATTGCCTCGCTCTTCCAAAGTTCCTTCTGGGAGACGGCGAAAGCCTCAAAACAGGACGACTAAGGATTGGTTCCCGCTCAAGAGCTTCATTGACCTCCACAACGACGATGAGTCCTCCCGGTGGAGTTGGCGGAGTTTCGTCGAGGTTGCCAGTCTTTCGTAGACATACGGTCCTGTGTGCCGTCTGACTTCTGTCCATTGCTTGACAATCCGAACATTAACAATAATCGACATCGCGCGCCAAGCTCGCTACTCAGCGACCTCTATCGGCTTCTGCGACCGCGACCATTGGTGCCTTGCCCCCGCATCTCCTTGAAATCCACCCTGTAATTTCCCTCGCTCCCATTCGCATGGCTCCCTAACCTATCATGTTATATAATCATCGAGCTCGCATCCATATTTCAATGACAACATTGCATTGGTTATTCATGTTCCCATACTGCATTCGCTCTTTCCTTACCATGTACTTAATTTTTTCCATTACTGTACTATCTGCATCGTCCCACGTTCCCTACCTAATGAACTTCATGTCCCCCACTCGATCCGTGATCGCACAACCATCACTACCTAACTACCCTGGCTTAGTTGTACACTCACAGAGCGCCTTGCGCCCCTCCACCGCTCCCTTGTATTCGATACTCCTGCCTCTCGATAGATTCGGTAGCTGACATCCCACAAAACAATACATTATTGCTAACAATCACATCGTATTTGATAAAGTCGTAACGCGGCCTACAATGCCCATGAAAATTTCAATTGTGTAAGTAGACCCATGGATCTATTTCCTCCATGCTCAACCGTTCGGGAACATAGGGCTGAGCAAATGTAAGTTCAACATCCATCAGCCTCACGATACAAATTCATCATCCCAGGGTGCAAGCCCCTAGCCGAGTAATCTATCCCTTAACTTCGGCTAGATTACTATTACAGACAGTATTGGATAAATACCAATTCGAGCATGAGCGACATGAGGACACTCCTCGTCCACCCTGCCAATACTTCATAGAGATCCAGGGAGAACTCGTTAGTTGCTTGTTAGAATAAGGTTCAGAACTGTTTACTGTCTACTTACATCGCTGATGATCTTATCTCTGTCATCATTGACTAACCTGAGGTTCTGCATTCCAAGTACTCCGCCGCCGCGGGACTAAACAATACGACTCGGAACATAGACATGATGGAAGACTTACTTCCATTGTTGCAGTTATGTCGTGAACACGAGAATGATGATCATATCAGGAAAGTCAAAGAGTCGTGTTTCTCTACCATTTAACACCCTGAAGAGAGAGAGCGCCCGTGCCATACGGCTAACCACACACACTCAGGGTAACCAGGGGATGGAGTGAAGCGTGGTGCGAGGCTCGCTACGATGTGTTCGGCCGCTGAAATTCCCCAGAGTTCGCGAATCGACGCTGGCAGTCAAACTTGAAGGGCGCAGTGATGGCTGTGCCACTAATTGGCCGTCCAAGTTCAAAAATGTGCAGGTGCATAACGCACACCTCCAGAAAAGCTGCCTCGCGGTAGCGATTCGGTGTCAAGTCTTGACAAACGCGCGAAACGGATCTGGAAGAATTTAGGTTGGAATGGTGAGAATTTGATGGAGAATTTGATGGTCGGGGATACGGTATGATTAAGACCGCAGGAAGACGGCCTAACAATATTTATCGCTCACCTCGTTGCCAAACATTGTCGTTTCAAGGCCGTTGCGAAACCGGCCCGCGGCCGAACTTTGAAGTGCTCAAGCGGTCAAGCTTGTCCAATTAGTATATCGTCCCGTAACCGATTGCCTACACGCACTTCCCCGTTCTGCAGCATCCATTGACTAACAACACATTCTGTTTCATGATACATATTACATTTCTGAGAATAAAAATAATTTCTGTCTTTTCCTCGGACCCCTTGTCAACACCTGAACAAGTATAACTTAGTAGTCAAGGGTTCCGCAAGGGTCTCGGTCATCCCAAGCTCCGGGCTTATGCAAATATAGAGTTCAACGCCTGTGATGAAACTTGTCAAATAACCCAGATACAACATTCGACGCAGATAGTGTCGGTTTGTGTCCTGTCGGGGATGTTGCCTGCTCCTGTTGCGGGCGAGACGAAGGCGGCGGCGGCGGAGGACCTGGAGATTGCCACGGAGGGTTGACATCCGCCGAGCCTGAGCTTCCATAGGGATATGCAACCCCCGGGCTCGTATATCCTGCATGCGGGCCGTACAAGCTGGGATTATTCCCCGCATACGACAGCGGGCGTCCTGATGAGAAAGGCGAATTCCATCCACTAGCTGATGGAACTGAGGGCATTGGAAATCCTGGAGATTGGGGGCTGAGAGTTGAGTTTAGCACAGGGCGAGGCGGGCGAGTAGAATGGCGGGGAGGGGGTGGCGCTGTGTATATGGATGGATTGTTAAGCTGCGAAGGGGATGGCGAAGGCTGGTTTGGGTGCACTTGGTGCGCGTGGACCTTCAACTGGGGAGAGGGAGAACGTTTGGGTCGCGATAGCTTTCCGGGAGGACGGGAGGAGGGTGGTGGGGTTGGGACTGATGTGCCGACAGGATAAGGAGGAGACGGGGATTAACAAACAGATGAATGGGAAGAAGGTGATTATTTCCACCACTGACCCTTCTTCTCCTCCTTCTTCTCCTCTTTCTTTTTTTCTTCTTTTATCCTGGAATCCTTCCTTGTCTTCTCACTGACGCTCGCTTTAGGCTGCAGTTCGGGCATAGGAATCTTGCTCAAATGAACTGTGAGGCTACTTGGTGGGGCATAGGTCTTGACTTTTTCCTTGTCATCAAGGATGATACGCTTTGGGCCCTTCTTTGCTTCCAAGTCGTATAACACGTATTGGTGCAATTCTTCCTCTTCAGATAAGCCTTCATAATCGTAGGATATTAGCAATCAAGGTAAGATGATACTGGGGAATAAATCGTAATCAGGAAACTAACCAGCTTTATGCCGAATACGTTTAGTCTCCTCGACGACTTGGAGAACCTTGGGAACCTGCTGCGCTTCGTCAGACTTTATTGTTATAAATAACAAGGCATCATCCTAAACCATAGAACATGAGTCAACGTGTAAGCACAGAGGCCGATAATAGCCCGAACCTGTAGTAAATTCGAGCAGTATTGCGCATAATCTTGTAATGCTCCTTCATCCTCAACGACAATTTCATTGTATACTCCACGCACAGCTTGCATCTCGGCAATTCTATCGACACCGGTCTTGGGAGCTGGCTTCGGAGGAGGTGGAGGGGGGTTGTCACCTGCAGGAGTAGAAGGATTGGATTTGTCAGCATTTGATGTTATGGAAGTCGCAGAACCCTCTCCGCGAGCATGGTAAGTTTCATTTGCATCTTGAAACGTTAGAAGAGCGGTAAGGATGACGATTTCAAGTCCTTTTCGATCATCGATGTCGAATCTAAGCCAATGCAAATTAGCAATAGATATAAAAACCAACCGGGGGTCGACGTACCGATTCAAATTATAATCGAGTATCTGGACAGATGATGTCCTCAATCGTCCGGTGGGCTCTTTGGTGATAGCAACAAGAACCGGTGGATCTGGCTTTCGAAGCATGAAGCATTCCTCCCGTTTCCATTCAAAGTCATGTCTGTATCGCCGATACTTATCGTTATCTCTTGTACGTGGAATGTCCGTCTTGAACCACTCACTGCTCCCACTTGAATCCCCACCGAAAAGTGATCGTGCCTGTTGACTTCAGCTCTACTACGCTACTAGGGTTGCATAGCTCTAACACCTTGACTTTGCTCGTAGACGACGGAGCGGTAGCGGTGATGAGGAGAGATTCAGACAAGGGATCTGATTATCCGGCCTTCTTGTAAGATATATACATAATGATCAAGGCTATGACTTACCATACACCTCTGCCTTGTATGCTGGCCCAGGAAGTCTGAGCTTTCTATAGTAGACCGTTCCTGCTGGATCGACAAGATCCACCACGTTGGGATTATCTTGACTTGGTGTGAGGAATAGAGTGAATAGATTTTGATCCAAGCTCATGGTGTGGTCGTGGTGAGCGTCGAGGAAGAAAGGGTATGCTTAGCGCCGCAGTTCACGTCGCTATGTGTGTGGAGAACATGTCCTAGCATAGCCTCATGCCAGTTACAGTTTACTGGTGTCGGTGGATGAAATTGAGTCTAGTCATTAGAGCGCGAAGTTTGCACCAACAAGGATAGAGGATACATGCTAAAGATGCTTAGAATTTGGACGAGTCCAGGCGAACAAGAAGCTTCGCTACGTATGCGCACCATTGCGCACTCCACGCAACTGTTATGACGGAAGTTGGTATAGCACACCACGATACACAGCGTCACCAAAACTACGTTAGAGCTAGAACTTCATAAATTGAAGCACAGAAGCGACATGATTGTTAGAATCCATGAGTGGGTACAGTAACATATTCACATATGACGCATACGGGACAACGTATGGGTTGGACAATGAAGTGGCAAAGTTCACCATGTGGCGGCGACTACATAAGCAGCACCGCCACTAGACCGGAACCTGGAGCTGGGCACGCGATAGGCCTTCCGTTGCCGCATAACCCGTCGGGCTCCAGTGTACTCCAGTCGAGCTCGCCGAAGCTCGAGCTGGCGAGTGCCCTGTGGTCGTCTTCTGCCGAGGGCTATGGCGCACAGGGCTTCCGGTCATGGGACAGGAATGCTTTGAAATCTCTGATTGTCTATATCTTGGCTGCGTTACACGGAGGATGGTATATAAATGTAGAACGCAACAGGAGAGCTGGTAAGTTAGTGAACCGGCCGTCTGCGCAACGTCGATGTCACTCCTAGATTGGATCCCTCATCCGAGGATCGCAACGGAAAGTGCCTCAATTATCAATTCCGATTCGTAATTCACCGTGTCAGTCTTGGCACGTGTGTATCTTTCTCTAGCTCAGGCTGTAGCCAATGGGTTAATGAGTTCCGATTTGCAGGGTTCCACGCAGGTTCGCGATATAAAAGCTGCATTCTTCCTCACCACCCAAGCGCTAACTTTCCCCCTATTCTGTCTCCCAACAACAATACGCGATATTGCCCTTGCAACCTAGTACCTTGAACTACCTTCGGTATGTCAGACAGTTCACTATCCTCCGCTATACGCGCTGAACGCGCCAATCACAGCAATTAGATTTTTTTTACTTGGGTCCAGCAAATATCAACCATGCCAGCTCTGCTGTTTCGCACGCCCCACTCACCGACTCCGCTAGCAGTCAATAAACGGCGTCTCCAAAGGCCGCGGGGATCCTCGATGAGCTCAGTGTCGGATTTGCCGTTCGAAATCCTAGCTCTGATCTTCGAGGCGTTCTGTGCCGCGTCTGGATCCAACCACCACGATGTCCGCTATCCAGAGCTTAGGTTAACCCATGTCTGCCGGTACTGGCGGGAGGCTGCGAATAACATGCCGATCCTCTGGACATCATTCGGCATGTCTAGCGGTTCTTCTCGACACATCATCTCGCTTTACCTAAAGCGGTCCCAACACCTTCCTCTGTCACTGCAGTGTAATTTGTGCTGCGGCTTCAACGACAGGAAGAAGCGCGGCCACGCGCTTGAATTGTGGAAGCTCATTAAAACCGCTTCTCTTCGGTGGCAACAGCTGTGGGTGCGCTTTGACCAGCGCGACGCCCCTGCCATAACTGCCGAACTACAGTCGGTTGCTGCACCCCTACTTGAGGATCTACAGCTATCCTCCACCTCACAGACTGACAACACCGTCGCCATCTTCCAAGAGGGCCTCCCCTCTCTGAAGAAACTGTGCCTCGGCGGCATATCTCTGAATCAATTCCATTCCATAAACCCCGGAGTGACCCACCTGGATCTAACGTCATGCCTCCCAATGCCGTTTGACGAGTTCCAAGGCATGATGTCCCAACTGCCGAACCTCGAAGAGCTCAGTATGCGAGGCAGTGTCGCCAACGATTGGCCTCTCCAGCCGAGTCCCAATGATATCATTGAAATGCCGTCGCTTCGTGTCCTCAGGCTTTCTGAAAGCCAAACGCTATTATTCATCCCCTTGCTATCCATCTCCGCCCCAGCCCTCCATACTCTGGCCATTTTCGATCTAGTAGCGACGGATCTCCCCGACCGCTACTTGGAACCCTGGGTATGCAAAAACTTCCCCGCTATCCGCCACCTCGTACTGGAAGGAAATTCTTACATCGACACGTCCTCATTCGCGAGTCTTCATCGGATATTCCCCACAGCAGATCATCTCGCCTTCATTGGCACCGGGGATACCTTTGCGCAGGAGGTTTCGCATATCTTGCACAACACCGCTTTATGGCCGAAGCTGCGCGCCCTCACTATGGTGCCTTCGCCTTCAGAAAGCCACCTGTGCAGCCTCATTAACGCGAGAACGGACTCCACGACTCCGTTGGAGACGGTGGTCATCCCGTCAAGCACCAGGCTGAAGAGAAAAATCTGGATAAACCAGAAGGTCAGACTGGGAAACTACAAGGCTTCTAAGGCATCAATCCAGCCGGTGCAAAGGACATACATTCCGCCTTACTCATCCTCGCACATGGTCTGCACGTAATGTCGCCCGAGGGCCAACGCCGCACTATGACGCGGAGCCTTGCGCAACAGAGCCTCATGGATTATCTTCTTTTCGTGTGCATTACTTCAGCTTTCATTGCTTCGCAACCATACCCTTTGTTCTCTGCACATGTCCAGTGCATTCCAAATTCCCAAACCAAACACTGTATTAGTATCCCGCACTGTCGTGCATGTACACTTCGTCTGCTTTATTTTTGAACACTTTTTCTTAACGACATGTATGTAATGTAGCAAATGTACCACAATTCTGATGAATAAACGATCTGATGCCACCTTCTGCCTCTCCCCATCCTAAGCGTAGCGTAGTTCTTTTTGGCACAGAGTTTGACAGAGAACGCCTGACCCATCGCTCACCCCGCATTTCAAGCAAAAAAGGAAAGTTAGCCTTTTCGTGCATCCTGTTCTTTGCTTCTCAGTCGTGATATCGTGTGAGGGCCCAGGAAAGCCACCCGGGATATCCACCCAGGGTGAGATACGTAAGATACTGTGGGCCATGCGTTTATTGGCTCCCAGTGGGAATTGTCAGGCATTCGAACTTTGCTCATCGCTCGCTGTCTCACGTCCCTGCCCTCCCAATCCTTTCCCCGATGATACGGAACACTATGCACTGACATGGCGATGGACAAGGCTATTTTCGCAAACCAAGTCTCAGACTGTACGGAGCATCTACAAAGTCTGACACTGCAGTGAATCTGATCATCAAGTCAAGTACCAAGTATACTTCAGTCCTCGACCGGCCAGTGGCTGCAATCTATCTCTTATTAGTTCCGTGTACCAAATATGCCGCAGGAGCGAGAAGACCGGAATCACGGAGGCAAATTCAACTTTCAAGTCATCTTAGGCGAGGGTGTCACGGGTTTGTGCTGACTGCCTTTTGACATGTGCGATGGATGCGGTGCCTTGGAATGCGCGACCGTCTCCCCCAAGTCTCCCCCTGACATCGGCCGCGGATATGGTTCCAGTATGGAGAAATCCATAGTGGTTCCGCGGGGAGAAAGAGGCAAGCTGAAACAGTATCAGCTTATCATGGACACTGGGGTATGCATAGATCATGCTCGTTTCTCGATAGACATCACAAATCTCCAGGTAAAACGCTGCGATGTAATATGTAGGGAGGTGATACCCTAGGCTTGTGATTCGGTGCTATGGAGTTGGAGCAGATGCTGAAAAGGGCATTAGCTCATCATAGACTCTGGGGTATGCGTAGATCATACTGGTTTGTCGGTATTGACATCACAAACCTCCAGGTAAAAAGCTACGTTGTAAGCGACGCTTAGGCTTGTGATTCAGTACTCTGGAGTTTGCGCCAGTATCAAAACGGCCAATGTTTGTGGTGCTGCTCTCGTTAAATGTCGCCTGTCTGTCTTATCTTACACGTTGAATGGAGCCACAATCACTGGCTGTACCTATACGGTCCGAATCAGTAGAAACGAGGAACTGAGTCCCTACAACTGACATCGCGTGCACTCATCTTCCCCTTGAGATGTCTCCACTTGAAAGGAACATCGTCGGCTGCAGCCAACATATACTGTCAACGTAGGAGCGAGGACCTAGAACTTACCCCATGTATGCGGAGACGGAGCATCAATCGTTCAGTAGAATGATCAATGAAAGCACAACCCAGTAAATGCGCAACAAGTGCCGCTCGTCTTAGCTCTTTCCCGAAGGGTATTAAGTGAAGTTTCCATTCTAATAAGTAACACGACAGAGGGAAGGCGGGGGTTAGCAGGAGTGGTGAAACATCTAACGTCCTTTTTAAAACGGGGATGCATATATACGTGACTCCCCCATCCACGCAAATATCCTAGGAGGCATCGGTTAGTCCATTGCAAGTGAAAAAAGGGACGCGAGAGCGAAACGCACTGCTGCAGAATACGAGTAGAAGATACCGTTTACTTTCCACCAGTGGTGCCCATACCCATGGCACTCTTGAATGAATCGTAGATCCACCATTGGAAGCCAGTGAGGGTACCTGAAGACAGAACAACTTGAGTTTCCAAAAAAATTAAACATGCACGACACTAAGACTTACCGATCATAAGAACACGAGTGCCGAGACCCTTGGTGGCGAGCGACATGAAACCGACCTCCTTGGAGATGGCACCGATAGATTTGCCCTTGTTCTCGGCCTTTCCGAGTTGAGAGACGAGCGAGTCAGCAGGATGCGAGACAATGGCGCAGACGACACCAGCGAGGTAACCGGAAGCGAAGGTGACGCCGAGCTGGGTGGTCTTGCCGTAGGTGTCCTTGGGCTTGGTGAAGACGTGGGTATAGAAGAGCTGGACGATCTTCTCGAAGAAGAAGAACTTGGCCATGGTGTAGGGGATCTATTTTAAGAGGTGCTTTAGCAAGAGCGCGATGAGAAGAATGTAATGTGAACTGACCTGACGCGACCAGAGGGGAACGAGGGAACCGAAGGGGTAGCGGGTGTCAACCTTGGTTGCCTTCATCTGGGCGAGGGCAGCACCGAAGGCGGTGGGGAAGGTACCGGGAGCGGAGGTCTGGATCTTGACCTTGGTCATCTCGAAGGGGCAGAGAGCGACGTCAGCGAAGACCTCAGCAGAGGCGGAACCGGCGAGCCAGATGGCGGGCTTGTACTTATTGGAGGCCTCCTCGCCAGCCAAGTTCATGTAGAAATCCTTGAAGACCTCATAAAGACCGTACTTGAACATGCCCTGGAGCGAGTAACCGACAAAGGTGGGGCCGAAGCCCTTCCAGATGCCGTTGGCACCCTCCTCAGCGACGAGGAGCTTGAGGCCACTACCGAGGCTCTTGTACTTGGTGGGGCTGACCTGCGGGGATGTCAGACGGAGAACATGGAGCGGAACGGAAGTTCTTTACCTGCATGTTACATTTTGCGACATCGAGAGGAGTGATACCAGCGTGGGTGACACCGCACGCAAGGGCACCGCCGAGCATGCACTTGGCGTAATAGGAGGTATCGTGGGGCACAGGTCCGAGGAGCCTTTGGGCGGGGTGAGTCGCAGAGATAGCAGACAGCGATGAGGACATACCTGGCATCCCATTTGCCTGTGAGGGAGGACATGAGGATAGATTAGGGGGAGGTCTATGGATATCTAGGGCTCTAAGTGAGCCTGTCGTGAGCAGTGGTGTCCTGTGTCCTGAGGAGGCCTCGAGGAAGAATGAGAAAGATGAACGCGTCTGCCAGCAAAGTCGGCTCAAAAACTGCTCGCAACCGGCCAGTTCCGCATTTCACCGACCCAATCCCGTCACGCATGCTCATTCCGGCCCGATGCGGTCGTCCTCGAAAATGACTGTTTGCTCTTACGCTCGACCCTCATCCCGCTGTATCGCCTGTATTCCTTGCTTCCATCCATGTCTCCTCAGATACTCCGGCAGGCATCCTAGGCTGGGCTCTACTGCTGTTCTATATCTGAATCACATCTTCACTCGGAGCAATCCACCGTGGTCCGTAACCACTTTTCTAGGTCATGAATGCAATGTCTGGAGCACATTACCCAAGCGTCTAGTCAGAGCGCTTCTCTCTTCTGGAGATCATTGACATTCTCACCAACCCTGCCCGGTCACTACAACTTTTGGCACACGCCCCTCCGGATTGGACAGCACCCCGATGTTCTTTTTCCGGCATCTATATTACTTTGTGTTCTTTCTTACTTTAGCACTACTAGAAATATAAACTTAGAGACCCTTAGCTATACGAATATGCATATTAAGGTGTCCTGGAGAGTGTTTTTGAGCTCATCGGTCCAGTAGACTTGTCTCCGTGAGCACCGGTGCCTTAGATCAGATCAGAGCCCCATTTCATCTCATGAATTTACGCTTGCGGGATTGTCAATTGCACCACGCCATATTACACCGTCCTTATAAGCTTCGATGGCCGTTAGAAATCTCGTTACACACCCACGGCAGGAGTACCATGGGCAAATACCCGTACCCGGACTCGGTCAGCCTATAAGTATGTCACGGTTTTTACTCATGATATTATAAAGACCGTCTCGATCTTCTCCATACTATATCACGATCGCCGCCTCCGTAGGCTCCGTCCATAACAAATCATATCCCCCATGGCACCAGTAGCTCTCTCTCCATCCCCCACCATGTCCGCGCACAACTCCCTCAAAACTCCCTGGCGCCCCACCGAGGTTCGCAATGCACCCCTGCGCACCACATTCTCCTTCGACCCCATGCAAGAGGCGCTCGATGCATTCGCGGCAGGCGAATTCCTCGTCGTAATGGACGACGAGGACCGCGAGAACGAGGGCGACCTCATCATCTCCGGCAGCCAGTGCACCACCGAGAAGATGGCATGGATGATCAAGCACACCAGGTCTGCACGTTCTTCTTCCTGCTCGTCCTCGGCCGACGCTGACATGTGAATTTCCCACCTCTCCTCCTTCTACCTCCATTCAGCGGCTACATCTGCATATCTCTACCTGGCGAGCGTCTTGCACAACTCGGTATCCCTATGATGGTCCCCGACAACGAGGAGCGGCATCGGACAGCGTACACAGTGACAGTGGACTACAAGCACGGTGAGCGGGCGCTCTTACATTAATTACACTCTTCTTTTCTTCTTCCTTCACTCACTTCCACGCCTCCTTCCTCGCCCAGGAACATCCACCGGCATCTCCGCGCACGACCGCAGTCTCACCGCACGCGCCCTTGCCTCTCCCACCACCCTGTCCTCCGACTTCACACGTCCGGGGCACATGGTTCCCCTCCGCGCGCGCGACGGTGGTGTCCTCACGCGCAAAGGGCACACCGAGAGTGGCGTCGACCTCTGTCTCCTCACGGGTCAGCCGCTGGCAGGCGTCCTGTGCGAGCTGGTCAACGATGATGCGCAGGGGACCATGGCACGCAGGGACGACTGTAGAGCGTTCGCAGACAGGTGGGGGCTGAAGATGATTAGCGTGGAGATGCTCGCTGAGTGGAAAAGGACGCACCCGGCTCAAACGAATGGCGTGGCAAAATGAGCTTTAATTGTTTTATAGGCGAATGGAATTGGATCTAGGGCGGGTTGTAATGTATTTAATTATTGGTTCATTTAATGAATTCTGCACTCTCATTCGATTCACAGCACCATACAGGTCTTGTATTCGTTAAATATTGTATGTATACATAGTCCATCTGCTATTCCCACTCTTGCATCTCTACGGCGGTGTCTTTCCTATGGAATATCCCACCTATTGCGGCCGTCAATACCATTTCAAGGCTGGACGGGAGATTTTGTTCACCTTGACCAGAGTCTCAATAGGCTTGGTGGAATTCTCAACGAGGTCATCATCGAACCTGTGGAATATTGTCAACAAACACTGGCTATTTTACTAGAATGCTTACTCCATGACGCCTCGCGGAAACACGACCACAATGGTACTTCCTCCGTATGCAAAATACCTGATCATTCTACATCAGCAATCAATGCAGAACAAAACACCGCCATTCGTACCCTAGCTCTTCGCCTCGTTTCACTGTGCTACCCGCCTCTTTCCCTCCCGTCCAGACAATACTCCCGACAAGCAGCGCCCCAATCGCCACGAAAGCAACAGGAAGGCCTGTCTGCTTATGCGTGAGGTATAGAACCGAACGACAATTGGCAGTGAACACATCAAATCCAGGCTCGTTCACCGCTTGGGGATTGACTGTACATCGCTTCAGTGAGCAGAACATATAACAGAAGCACTTTTAAAACTGACCTGTGTAATACTGCCCCGGTATATGTACCGCATTTCCAACTGTGCAGTCAATAGGGCTATGGAAGCGATGGTAGTCAGCTGGAGCAAGACGGAATATCGCGACGCTGGAGTCGGCAAGGGGCTGTAGTTCTGCAGAGTTTTCTGGGAGATTGAGCAGGTTGGCGATGCTAAAGTTCCTTCCTTTAATCCTGCAAAATGTTTGACAAAAAGCGTTGGGAACAAAAATAGTCGCGAACTACAGGGCCAAATATCACGCACCAGTATTGTTTGGCTAGATCGACAGAAGGATAGACGGTGAGACGGCAGTCGGCCGCACTGCATATTACGCGGGGATTATCTTCGTTTTGGACCGGACGTGCATCCGCGCGCAGTTTCCTGAATGCCGCGTCAATAAACACAGTTTATTCTCCTGGATATTACCGACCTGGTAAAAAAATCATTGAAGCATTTATATTTCGTTAAATCAGGTTCAAGAAGCTCGTCCGTCTGCAAAGCGTATGTCTTCACGAAAGATGCAATGGATTCAGCTGACTGTACGTCATCGTAGATTTTTCCTTCCTAGGTTCAAAAAGATCAGCAACTGGATGCGCGTTCTGCAAGCATATAGGCTCACCTTGATAGACTGCTCTCGGAGAAGCTCCTCCACCTTCTTCTCGCCTAGTATTTTCTCTTGTTCCTTTCCGTAAAATAATAAGTGCATTCCGATCCTGCAGAATTGATCATTATTTCATTCATGACATAGCGCACATAAACGTCGTACTCACCTCGCATATAGCGGCATCGACTCAAAGAAAGGCTCAGATTCTCCTCTGACGACAACAAAATTCCCAATATGATGTGTTGCGGCCAATTTCTCAATCCCTGGTATCAAGTCGTGGATAAACGGAATCCCAGAGATCATGTGCATTGGCGCGTGTATATGCAGGTGGGTGATATCAGAATGCTTAGAAGAATGGTCCACGATTGCACTCAAGCCTCTGGCGAAGTCATCCTGAGTAGCATCAGGTAGATTGGAGGGGTGGATGATTTCGACGGGCTTGTCGACATTGGTGTGGTGCACGGAAGTCATGGTGGTGGGTGTGGGGGATTGCGGGGGCTTCTGAGAGGCTTAATGAGTTAAAGTATGGTCTTGGGGTGCATTAATAGGACCAGAGGACAACAATAGGGCGGGTGGCGATATATTTATCAATGATGTCAGTCCGAGCACTGAGCGCGAGCGGTATCGATTCTTCAAGATAAGGGTGTGAAGTGAAGTTAAGAGTGAGAAAGAGGAGTTTACATATCTCTAGCAAAGTCTCTAGATCATGTTAGATGTATCTCCTGGGCTTCATGATTCAGAGACCGCCTATGCGAGCCAAGATATAGGAATTGCACCTACGAAGTGGAATTTGAGAGGTGAGTCGTGGAGTCCGTATGTCGAGAATCTATAAATATTGCACTTACCTAAGTCAAGCCTAAATATAGCTTTACATTGAGAGGAGGAGTACGCCGTGATCAATGACGAACTGCAATATCCCTCCATGGGCTGGACAAAAATGGGTCTTTCCTCTTCCAGCTTAGTGGTTTGTGGCCTATATTCAAGGGTGAAGGTCGGGATACATGTATGGTTTTGTAGAGGGAGATACGCCATGACGGTTACGATCTGACTGTTCCATGCAATTGGCGCTAAATAATGGTACATGTCCATGAAAGTGAGTAAAATACATGAAGTGAATATTATAAGGATATATATGATTGAGGGTCTCAATCTCTAAAGTGGAGGTAGAGGTCGTCGGCATTGAGGGCAAATATTCTGCAGACACAGTCAGTTTGCATTCGAGAAGAAACTTATCAAAACCATACCTTAATCGCAAGCCACTGAGAATGAAAACAAAATGAATCAGCATTACGCATAAACCCTTACAATATAGAAATATACCTTCTCAAGACAATCGGTGTGCTAAAACCAGTGTAAGCAAATGAAGAGCTTAAACAGCCGTGTAACTCACGAATAAATGGTGACAAGGAGCCAGACTGTAGTTCTTCCTCGCACTTGTAGCATTCACACCCATTTGCACTGCATGCAGTAAACCTTCCGCAGTGTGGCCTCTGCCTTTGCCTTTACTGAGTCCGTTCCGGGAATCCCATTCATCCTTATTATCGAAGGACTTTGATCGGCTGCGGAGAGAAGGATCGACTATGATAGCATCCATACAGATTGCACAGTCGCCAAGGGACTGCTCCGGGGACTCAGGATCCGGTAGCGGCATGGGAGGGTGATAGTCATACACTTTAACAGCCACATACTGTTATGGAAAAGAAGTAAGTCAGTGGTCCGTATTGTACGGATAATAGTGATGCTGTGCTTACCCGCGCCGGCAAGAAGAACGAAGGACCGAGGAAATCTTGAAGGATGAGAACGAGTGCCTGGAGACATACAAAAAGCGCCAGGAGATATGACCATGCTACATACACCGCCTTGAGAAGGGTTCTTCGTGAAAATAACAAAACAGCGGTCCACTCACAACGAGGTTCAACTTCCAGTACGTTTCGGGGACACGCTAGGAAGTCTACTCACCGAGTCAATATGAATTATGATCATGATCAAACATAAACTCACAGAGAGCATTGAAAAGACGACATATAGTCGTCCCAATAATGTACTCCTTGGTGAGACCGCTATTTCGTCCACGGCGGGCTGATCGGGCAATTTGAGGTAGCCAGATGGAAGAATAGGTGACAGAGACAAGGATCATGGACATTGTGGGAGACAAGATGACCCGAACAATCACCGTCAAGAAGATAAATAAAGTGAGCCCTGCGAATCTGTCAGTCTGTTAAGAATAGTGCAAAGGCTGTGAATACATACAAAGCCGTGCTTGCGGATCAGTCCTAACGTGGTGTATGAAGAAGGAAAAGAACGAGGGAGAACGAGGAGTCGGAGAAGGTTGAGTTGTCGGTGTAGGTAACGTATTAGTCGTTGTCGGTGGAATTATACCGCCAGCAGCGGGTGTCAAGTTTGGCGTCGTTAGCGGAGAAGTTTGTGCAGAAGCTGGAGATGCGGGAGCTGGCGGAGGGGTGGGAGTGGCATCTTCAGGCGCCTGGATCTGATGAATAATCCCAGAAAATTGCTTTTAGGGCAAATTTTAGCGAGTTGGAAACAAATAAAATAGTACAAATAACGAACTGCTTGTTGAACAAATAGGACGCAAGCCAAAAACGCAGGAACGATGAGCGAGAGTGAGGGTCTGCCTTCCGCAAGAATGGCAAAAGTAATATGACCAGCAAATGACACTGAATCAATCGTGGACTGCGCGAGGAATGTCCAACGAGACACCCGCGAAACTCCAGAAGGATTACGACTGAGTTCTGCTTGCCGGGCGAAAAGAATTAAGAGAACAAGATACGCTAAGCCCGCCAGTCCGGCGTCTACAGTAAAGTATAGCGTTAGATGTCTAAAACATCAAGAATTAAGATAAAAACGTACATGTAGTAACTTTGCGGAAGAATGTACGAGACCTGGATATCGAATTCGGTAACTGCTCATGGAGAGAAGGGGGAGGCGTACCTTAAGCCTGTAGTATCTTTAACTTCATACAAAATACCACATTCCCTGCTCAAAAGTAACCCACTAAAGGATAATCTAGGTGGATCAACAGTCCATATCCCTGTAGGATTCTGAATTTCTTCTTCAAGTTCCTGCATTAGATGTTCAGGAACCGAAGTCGGCTGTATTTGTGCGTAGAAAGTAAATGGACAGGTGGATTTCGGGATTTCATCTATGAACCGCTCTATAAGCTGTAATGGTTGGATGATGCAGATGAAATATACCATTGTTCGAAGAGTCTTGATCGATAATTCCTGCGTCTATTAAATCCCTCAGCTTGTTGATCCTAGCTTTGAGTTCCGGTGCTATGATCTGCGCAGTGTCATTCCTTGCTACTTCTGGCACGAGCGATGGAAGTAGACGAATGTCGATATGTCGCCTGAAACTCGCTTAATAATGCAGCTAGAACTACGGGGAGATGATAACTCACCCAGCGGGCTCTGCGAAACCATATATAGATCCATTGGAAATAAAGTGTACGCCTTCAAATTCCAACCGCAGATCCTCTGCAGTATTGCCATCCGTGAGTTCAATTCGCCCCTAGTGATATGGGGTTAATATAAATAATGCAGATCGCAGCTTCGGACAGCGTACATGCACCAAGGCTATATCGTGGGTAGCAGCATCCTCATAGCGTAACGGCTTCTTCTCCACAACACTAAGAGCCACCTTGTCTGATGCAGTCCAGTTCCAATTTCCAATTTTCTCCAGTGCTTCCGTAACATTGACATCTACCACGTATCTTTCTGCAAGAGGTTTCCATTCTAGCGTATCGTTCATTGCAAGGGCAGAGGGTGTAATGTTGTAGAACTGTGTTTGACCATGAACAAAGCCGGTGACATTGGAATAGTAAGAGTCACGAGTAGGGTCAAGAATACCGCCTTGGAGATGGAAAACATCCAATAGGGGAGGGAGCGCGGGGTCTTGATGAGGCTATATCCAAATAAGATATAAGGAATAGTCGTAAGTAGACGCATTACAACATACCACACTGAAATTCGAGGCAGTTCCATTCATCCACGCGGTGTAATTAGATAATTGGTACGAAAGGGACCGCAAGGCATCCTGGTACTGATGTCTGGCAAGGAACTCGTCTCCATTATGGCTTGTAAGCATGAAGAGCATAAAGCTGATGAATAGAAACGAGGGCACAGAGCTGCGCTGTCGCTGAGATCTAGCATTTCCGGCGGGTAATCCAGCTTCCTCGTCGCGGGCGGCGGCGGCGGCATCCATCCTACCCCGTGAGTTGGAATGGGTCTAGAAAGGAGTACAACCTAGATAGCCTTATGTTCGACGGTAAACTATGCTTCAACCTGAGTGTCTGAATCGAAGAGCAAGTTTAGTGAACAGACGGCAAACAGTTGTTTCCCAGCAAGCCGTACGGTGACGGCCACTGCTTAACTGTTAGCATCGGGATGCCGATGATGACTGTTCAGTATCCTGTCATGGGTCACGATACGTCACAACTCACGCGGGTGAAATGTCACTCCAGGCGCGTCAACTTCAACCACCAACCGCGACGACGTTCGGTCGACCTTCAAGCCATGTTCAATCAGACGGGAAGCACACGCTGGACACACTTTCATTCCGCTCTGCAGCTTGCGATACAACGGTCTGCACACAAATGGACGTAAGTGATGCTCCCCTTTGTTTAGATATGCTAATTCCTAAGTATTCGCCTTTTTACAGCTTCGAGGATTTTGCAGAATGTTATCCTCTCTATGTAGAAGAGGATAAAAATGGCGCGTCTGCGACATTCAATAGCATTTCCGATTATATAGAAGCGCAGAATTTTGTATGTGCACCACAGTATACAAAGTACATCTCTAGTTCTCTAATCAGTCCTCCTAGCGTGATCTTGATAAGCTGTTCAAAGATTACAACGTTCAGGAGAACATTGACGTGTTACACAAAGTCGTGAGCGATGCGAAAGAACGGAAAAAGACTGGCGCAGCTGGAAATGATGTCTGGAAAGAAGAGCTTGAGCCTCGGACAGCTGTTTGCGCTAGGACAGTGCCCGTGTTGGAAGCCGAAGCCAAGAGACTTCGTAAATCACTAGTCGAAGTGTGCAACAGTTACCGCGATCGTAAATGCCAATGCTGACCATAAGGATTCAGATTGAGGGTAGAAACAAAGCTCTTCAAGCCCAATTGGAAGAGTGTGAGAATGCGACTAAGGAAGCAAACGAACACGCTCTCGATATACTTGATGAACTCGAACAGGTCCGAATTTCTACTCCTTCTAAGTCCAGTCTAAAGCTTTTTTTTTTCGGCAGACCTATCAAGACTGGCAGAGACTCCCCATAGACGAGATTGAGGCATGGACAGTGCAGACAGCGGAATCCCTTAAGCCCACATTGCGATCATGACAATGACTCACATCAACTTCTCCGCATTTTCGTTTTTCTGGGATCCCTATATTCTACGCTGTATTTTGTATCTGCTGTAACGAAAGTTTTTTTTTCTGTTTTGTTGACAGCCATATGTGGTTATGCAGGCATTTTATTCCTTCACCCGACCGGAATTAACACAAGCAGTCTTTACTATACCTGAATATGAGCCATGCACTGAGCCATGTTCAAAAATACCGATCAGAAATTCTCATCATCTGCTTCTTCCAGTGAATGTTCGGAACATAGAAGCCTTTTTGTTTGGCTCCATTCTTGAGATAGATGGGTAGATATAACGTCTACTGTGCATGATTTCAAAGGGGATCCCTGATGTTCTCTTCATTTTTAGGCTTAATTGTTTTCTCAATTGTGGACGTCTATCCCCTTATTTAATTCCACGGCCAGTGTTACAAGAAGTGGCTTTACAGATGAATGCTCCGGCGTTGTACTTATCGCGCTTTGTGATGCCCTTGTCCTAGTTTTCAGACATTGTGTCCCACGTATTTTCTATCAGATGTGGCTCAAACGTTGGGTGCCATCACCGCCGAGAATGCCTACCTGAATCCTCACACGCCCCACCGGAATGCCACTTATTATCCAAAGCATTAAAATGAAAAATGGTTACGGGGCTTCCCAGCTTGATTGCCTTTACCAGAATATCTGATCCTGGAGGCAATGCATAGAAAGAGGGCGTTATGATCAAACCATTTACATACAGCACCGGAAACACTCGAATGCTTAAGCCCCTGAACGCAGTTGATACTATCTTGAGAAGGGTGAATCACAAAAACAGCAGACCCATCCTCAGCCTACTGGACCCAATGTAGGAACAGTATAGGACAAACGTGGGCAATAGGACACCCTGGATACTGTGGACTGCAGCCTAAGTGTCAAAGAGAAGCGTAGCTTTTTTCTGATATCACGCAGCGTCTTTGGCTCGATGTTCTTAGATTTATGAACCGCTTTTTAATTTTTAACCGATACAAGAAAGAGATACATCTCTACAGTCGTGAATATATTTGCTACAAGGGGATGAAATGTACTTGGGGACTCGGAATTAAAATTTTCCAACGCCTATCCTATGGTACTTAGAGAATTACTAGTTTCTACCTGAACGGTAAGATATAGCTACAAAGGAGTTGAAAATAAATAAGTATTCAGGACGGCAAGTGAACAATTATTCTGGAATCGGAGGAGCCTGGAATGCAAAACCTGTTTGTTGCTCCAGAGAGAGAAAGCAAGATCCAGAAGAAATTGGAAGGCATAAGGAGGCATTATTTTAAGATCGGTGAGGGACAGCTCGGGGCCGACGGAGCCTAAGCTGGGGCTGCCAGCTTCCCAAGGAGACATGGTGGAGGCTTACGAGAACGATATCATCAATTGTGATATGGTTGCTGCCGATTTTCCAGGTCGCATCGGCCTCCTCTTCAAGAGCTTGATGTTTTCTCTCCTAAATAGCTTATAAGAACATGTGTTATGTCGAAGGAAAAGATTGGATATACATCGATAAATCTTTGGACGCATTTGGCCACATTTTTTGCCAATTTTGCCCGTGTGATAGGGCCAGGAGGACTGCGAAAATCCTTTGTTGGGATCTGCCTGCTCCATTGCCGGTAACCAGGCCACTAAACAAAAGATAGCAATGAGCAAAAGCATGGTATGCATATGTTGAAGCAATTTACCTCCAAACGGATCGAGACGCTCGGGCCTCGTCCTTCAAATACAGTTTCATCTCTCTGCAGCAGTCGTTTAACTCGGGCATGCAACGCATCCGACAATGGAATACCGCATTCAGACGGGTGGTCAGTCCAGAAGTAAATAGGAGCTTCCAGCTCAACTTCTTCAACGTAACGCTTACGGTCGCTGTTGGTATGGGGTTTGTACATGTGCTGGGGGACTAGTGGACCGAAATTCCCAACGGGCATGGATAACACGTCTCGAAACATTTGCAATTGCTCCCGATGAGTGTAAAGTTGGGAAACAGTGTTGTTATTATCCTAGAAATTGGGAAGGAAAGTCAGAGACAGTCAAAAGATGAGTGGAAGATCGCCTTACATTTGGCTGCGCGAGAAGCATAGATTGCGCACCATCTATAGTGGATGTTTGGAAATTCTGATGAGTGGCACTTGGCGGAGACGTAGGAGTCGATAGTCTAGACGATGCCGCCTGAGAGGGGGACAGGATCAATTCGGAAGAACCGCTAGGGGAAATGTGGTCGGACAATGTCCGATTGTGCGTATTAGAGTACGGGCTGAGGGTGTGGACGCCCGAGTCTGGGGAATAGGTCGTGGGTGTGAAGTTTGAGGGTCCTGCAAGATTATCGTTGGAGGCGTTATAAGGAACTTGAATGGATGCGCCCCGCTGCCAGTTATAGTTGTTAAAGTGGTTCGTCGAAGGATAAGTAGGTTGCAGAGGAGGATGTTGCGCCATTGTCATATTGACCTGGCTCTCCACGCCGTAGGGGGCAGAGGAAGTTGGCCACATTACGGAAGGGTCGAGGTACATGTCGGGAGTGTTGAAAGTGAAGTCAAGTTGTTCCTCTTCAAGGCTAGGAGGACTATTGCTATGACCTGTATGTGACTGGGATACTGTTATGATCGCATCATCCACGTCCATGAAACAATAACTCACTCGACCGGAGCCAGCCATGGTGCGACGTAGGTCGTCGAGTGTTAACGAAGATGACGAGTGAAAATATGGGGTCGGCCGACCAGAGGCTCCGATTACCTGCCCTGTGGCAGAGTTCGAGGGAGAAAAGGCAAGTGGGGGTTGGGTGCTAAGAAAGCAATAAAGGGATGGGCGTCAAGTTAGCGCCAGGATATAAGGCTAGCGTGACTCACAATCTCAGTGCTGTTGCCATGTCGGAGGTTATTCACATCAACTGCAGAGGGAGTGAGGTATACGGGTAGTTATATATCTTTCACAGCTTTCAGTAGCTTGCACACCAGTTGGAATCGGGTAGATGCTATTGACCCAAACGTACCCGTTTCTGGATGAGTGCTGTAAAGCATGCTATCTTTGAGTCCGGGATGCAAGGGAACACTCGACGGCGTCATGCTCAGCCTCGACGAAAAGAACGTGGAAAGTTCTTTTCTAGAGAACATACAGAATCCCCGGTTAAACTGCCCGCTTAAAATAGGCAACATCACTTTATACCAACGTCAGTGTCGATAGTGCCAAGTGGCGAACACCAGCCAACACAGACAGGTGGACCTTGCGAAGGTGTTAGCACAGGCCACCGAGGCTGCGTCAGTATGCCCCATTTGTGGGTAAAGGCGTATAGGACATTTCCAGAATGGAAGTGCCCTGACAGTGAAGATCGATGTGCCAGCACAGCATTTATGTGCGGCTTCCTGGAATCGTGGACGGAGAATGATTGAGCCAGAGCGCAGTGAGAAAGAGGGGAACGGACAGATGGGTTGATATGATCCTGCTATCTGGCGACGTGTTTCATTCATCTAATCATGTATTCCGAAAGCTTAATAGTACTCGACGTGCTAGGATGGCATTTGTTCAAGGATGGAGCTTGCATCTGAATAGATGCTTGAACTCGAGGCCAGCGCGGCTGTGTTTGGCAGTGTGCGTGTCCGTGTGCCCAACAGCTTCCAAAATCAACACCATTTTACACCATTTTAGCCGAAATAAAATTCAAATTGATCAAATTTACGTAATGACAGGGGTGGACGTGACCACGTGATGCGGATTCCCATCTCCTCAACCACTTGTGCACGTTGAAACACTGACTTTTGCGCTGTGAACGCGTCTGCAGCCGTTCCCGCATCGCCTTGGGATATTCCAGAATATTCAGCCACAATAATGTCAAGTCTAGCAGGGGCTCTCGACGAATACGTTCCACCGACGTCGCAACAACTTGGTGTCCATGCGGATTCGCAAGATATCGAAATGGAGACACCAGCGCCCCACTCAGGACAGTCCTCCTCCTCCGAAGACCCGGAAGAACAAGATGAAGAAATGACTGACTTATTCGGAAATGATAATGATTTGGAGGAGCCCAAGTCAGAAAGGTATGCACTGCGATGACATGTCTTGTACGCTCACTAATTGTTCACACTCGGTTCTTCAGACGCGATGTATCACCGACGCCCTCGGGACCGGACTCAGAAAGATTACCATCCCCTGAGAGAGAAAGGCGGCAAGCACTGGAGTACGAGGAGGAAGAGAATGCCCCGGAAATCGCTGTAGAGGTCAAGGAGGCCGAAGTCTCGTTCCCGAATATCCCGGTTCCGAGGAGTTCAGACGGCGATGTAAGCATTTTCACCAAATTTCGAAACGAACGCTGACCCTTATAAACAGAACTGGGTTGTTCGAATGCCGAACTTCGTCACAGTTGACTCAAAGCCGTTCCATCCTGACGTGTACACCGGTCCCGAGCAGGAGGATGGTGAGGAGGCTCAGCAGGCTGAAACGTTGCGAGAGAAAAGCATGAGCATCAAGCTCAAGGTCGAGAACACTGTGCGTTGGAGATGGAAAAAGGATGAATCAGGGCAAGAGGTGAGAATACGATCAAAAGCAACAGTCATCGCAATTAACACCTTGGTTAAGCGGCGAGAATCCAACAGTCGCATAATTAGATGGTCTGACGGTACGCTTAGTCTCCGTCTAGGCAAAGAGCTGTTCGACATCAACCAAAGCATTGATACCTCTGCTGGCGTACCTCGACAGCTTATCGGTGCTCCTCCATCCTCCCAGTCTCAACCTTCTCAATCACAACCTCAGGCACAACCGGCTACTGGCAAATCGCAAGGCCTGACATATATTGTAGCTCAACATAAACGTTCGCAGGTTCTTCAGTCGGAGGCTGTCGTCACGGGCTACATGTCATTGCGGCCTACTGGCATGCAGTCAGAAACGCATCGTATGCTTGTCCGCGCTGTTGGGCAGAAGCACAACAAAGTTGCAAGGCTGCGCATGGCTCCTGATCCTACCATGGATCCTGAGCGAGAAAAGATGGAGCTAATGAAGCAGAGTGCAAAGAAGTCTAGAAAGAGCGAACGAGATGACGGACTGGGGGGAGGAGGCCGGCGGAAGCGCTATTCGCGCAGGACGGCCGATCATGATGTGTGGAGTGACGATGAGGAAGATGGGGCTGGAGTTTTCGCAGGCTCAGAAGATGAGGAAGAAGATGGGATGGGCGGCCTTTCGCCTCGAAAGACAAAGAGGAAGGCAGATGATAAGAAGGGGCCGGAAGATTATCAAGAGGACGACTTTGTCGTCGCAGACTCTTCTGAGGAGGAAGGAGGTTCAGGGAAAAAGAGAAGAAGAGAAGCAAGTGACGTGGAGGAAGACCCACTTGACAGACTTGACGCCAAAATTGAACAACAGGATGCAAAGAAAAGGAGAAGGGGATCAGGTGGAAGAGGCGTAGATGAGGACAGCGATGAGGAGAAGGATAGGATGGACGTCGAAAGCGAGGAGGAAGATGACGAAGAGTTCAAGGTGCGTAGGGCGGGTGCAGGGTCACGGAAACGCCCTGCAATTAGTTTCGAAGACGAGGAAGAATAGTTGCTTCATCTTCTCTTTTCTTCATCTTGATATCCATTGCATGTTATCTATTGTAGCTACAGCGTTCTATCACTAAAATATAATGTTATACATATTCACATATCATTTACGAACGGCACCAGGCTTGTCCTGCAACACACCCGACTCATCCCATTCGGCGGACGGCCTAATAGAATCGACAACTTTCTGATTCTCCGCATTATCTTTCAACAGATTGTGAAGAGTAAAGATCGCATGCTCGCGGAGAACTGTAGAAAGCCCGATTCTGTGAGAAATAATTGGAAAGGAACGAAGTTGAAACAGACGCACATGGGTTCCTCTCATCTACGGTGCACAGGTTCATGACGACAGGGATACCACCGGCTTCACGAGTACGATTTTGCACTGCCTGTTCCCCATGACAGAGAACACCCAGCAGACGAACGAGATCGCGCTTCAAGTAAGAAAATCCGCTATCGCCTGTACTTGGCAGCTGCTGCGCAGGTGTGGGAGTACCTGCGACAGAGGGCTTATCCACGGGCTTTCCGAAGTTGATGCGGGGTAGGAAGTCATCAAGCAAGCGCAAAAGCTCTTTGGTGGGAAGACCGAGTCAGAAGTGCTGTTGAATTTCCCCCATGCCAACATGAACTCACCTATCAGGTTCTCCACTAAACCTTGATCGGACCAGCGCACTTCATTGAAATAGTCCTTCATATTTCTACTTCCCGGGGTTGTTGCCTCCTCGTGGGACTTCTGCTGCTCAGCATCCAACGCGATTGTGGTAATGCACTGGGTTATTAGAACTAGCGCTTCGCAGGCCTTTGGTAACATCACATCCAATTCGGAAACTTGGTTAGACGCATCGGTCTCATATTTTTGCTCCTTTTCTGTCGAGGTACGTGAAGAAGCAACTGAAGAGGCCGTTTCTGTCGAACTGCGAGGAGTATCGCCTATTTGGTTATCGCCAGAAGGGATAATCGAACGGTTGATTGAATTTTGGGCGTAAGTAGACAAGGTGAAGAATGCCTTCGCGAGAAAGGGGCTGAGTGAAGTATGTATCTTAATGAGTTCCGGGGTGGCTTTGGTATTTGCATCGAGTTGAATGGACTGTAGATATGAATCGACAAGTTTCAGCAGGGTAGTCTGATGTGGGGCGATTATCTCCTCTTGCCTAAAAGCATGGATCAGTGCATGTCTGTGAGATAAAGATCATCTTACTGACAAGGCAAACTTTTTGTAAAGGTCTGGCACCAAACCTTCCTCAGTTAGTCGGGTGAAAATCCCATATCTAAACATAAAGTGATTAATTGGAACAACTTCAAAACTCGGAAAAGATGTACCCAATATCAAAAGCCTGAGCACCTTCGGTTCCTTCTTCCGCGTCATAAAGCTTAGTCATGTCGTCCAGCAATGCGACACATATTCGTGCGCCAATGGCTGTTCTAGTGAGTAATTTACTATACAGGCATGGAGCTAGATCAGAATTTCGACGAGAATGCTTGGAAGTTGAATGCCTGACGTTCGTTTCCGACTTCCATGGATGCAATTGATAATGAAGATGAGCGTGGTTAGAAGAGTACGCGAATCTGGAGAAGAAAGCAGTCGACTTCATCGTGTATATGTAAGTTTGTAGGCAGAGGTCGGTTGGACAAAACGCGTACATCAGCACTACTTGGTCTTCTGGTAAGTTCATGTACGTTTCCCATAGCGACGCGACGAGGGTTTCGTTGGACGTGACCATATTCGAGAGAGCCTGGGTCAAGACACGAGCAGCGGCAATCGCTAAAGATTGGAATTAAAGAGTTTTTTTTGGTCATTTGAGCAAACATTCTTACATTCACTGTCTTCCATCGCTGACCATGAAGTATAATAGTGGAGCAACCTCCTAATATCTGGTTCGTTTTCACTGAGAAATTTGAAATAAGCGATGGATCCGGCCCTGATAACATCAATCCACTTACAAAACTCTCATTTGATTCTCCTTGACACCAGCCACCAAATTCCTCGTAAACTTGGATAAGCTCACGCATAACGAAGTGAGATTTTTCTGATGATTCTTATGGCGTATACCTTCTTCGCCCTCCGAATCATCACCATCCCAGAAAGTTAGCTGCGCGCGAGTGACTTCACGCCATAGCTTGTGAAGGTCGGGAGATAAAGTGGGATCAGACCCTGCATTCCTCCTACAATTGAATGAGATTTGCAATGGTTAGGCGCTGCAACAAGTGATTATACCTCGCTTGCTCGCTCTTCGCAAGTTCTTGAGCCAAAATATCGAGGGAGTTGACTAGAGAGGTGATGCTGCGTCGATTCTTGATGTCGAACGCATTGCAGGCCCGCCTAAAACGAACCGCAATGACTAGTTCATGTCCCGTAGATTCCACCATTTTATAAGAGGTGTAGGGGAGGAGAGGAGAAGAGAAGAAGCATGCGTGCCACTGGAGAACTATCGATCATGAGGTTGACGTTATAATGACTGGCATATCCTTCGGGCCCGTGGCAATCGATCAGCATTTAACCAGCAGATGGTTGTGCATACTGTACGTACTCGCGTTGAAATTAGACGATGGACAGCAGCGGACAGCGGACACACTGATGTGAGCAGCGTGTATTGATCTGTAAATAGTGTCCCGTCGGGAGGGTTCGAATCCCAGCAAGATCTCTCAGGCCTCTCTTGTCGTTTCCTCCATCACAACGTCTTCAATTCTTATCCCCATGTCAAACGCTTCAGACCTCAATGTCTCTCTGGAGCCTCACCTCGTCGACACGTTAAAACCATTGCTTGAGCTCCTGCCTCCAGCGTTGGAGAAGGATTTGGCGCCCTACGTTACTACACCGATACCTCTGACTATTCCATACGGGACTCTTCTTGCGATATCACAGTGGTCGCGTACTGCTCCTGGTCGAGAAAAACTTCAATCATGCATACCTCCCCTTGATCCTCTGCATTATTCTATGATCTCACTGCTGGCCGGCACTACGACTTCCCCGGAGCGCAAATTCGGCGACTGGGTCCCTAAACAAGACCCGGGAGACATACAGGCAAAGGATGCACAAGACAGAAAGGCTATAACAGCCCTACTCAATGCATTGCTCAGCATCTTTGGCGCAGGGATAGCAACGTGGTGGGCAGCAGACAAGACGGGCTGGAGGAGAAATGAATGGGTGAGCATTTACGTGTTGTCGAGCAATACCCTGTTATTGATGTTCTTGTGATAGAGAGTTTTGTTATCACTATCTGTTGCAATTGTGGTAGCAGTCTCAGAGGGTGTGCTTTATTTGATCTGGCAATCGCGACGCTCGAATGCAAAGACAAAGCGAGGGGCGCGCCGTGCCATATCCGCTCGTCACAAGAAGGATGATGTTGATGTATCTCCTACCCCGGAAGAAAGCTCCGTTATCGAAGAATCGGACGAAACTGCCAACTTGCGACGAAGACGGTGACTGCATCTTATTGGAGTGCATGCTATCGATACACTCCCAACGTCTTCATCAGCACTGATAAATACCAGCCCGTCAATCCCCATACTTCCACACGACCTCCCTTTCCACATCCTACTTCATCTTTCAATACCATCGCATCATCTGGAGGATTAATATCTACTGAAGTGCCTTCGGCCGCAACCAAATCTGTGACTTCAGTAGCCCAATATGGTCGTTGACCTCGGAACGTATATGAGCGCATCCTCAACGGAGATGTTAATTCAGCGAGAGGCAAGTGAAATACAGCTGCCACTTCTGATTGTGACATCTTGTCCCGGATGGATTCTATGTCTATGGATGGTAAAGGGTCATCATCTGAAGCTGGTTGTTCATTGGGTACTGCATGGACGAATCCCTAAACAAATTTCAAGATTTCAAATGATCCTGAAAGTCTTTTATAAAGGGCGTACCACATATGGCCATACTCGCATGTCACCTCGAAGATTCATTTCAGGTGGACCGATTTCACCCAGCACATCCACTCGATCTGGGTGTATTCCAAGCTCTTCATGAGTCTCTCGCAATGCAGCATCCACGAAAGACGCATCTGTCTGTCATGCGCCAACAGTTACAATGCTTCATCGTGCAAATGCACCTTATTCGGTTCACGTACATCGTCAAATCTGCCGCCTGGAAAGCTGCTGCCCGTTAACGGAGGGAATACTAGCATAGAGCGACCGTCTCACCTCACCTCACCGGAGTGGCTTCTCAGAGACTTCGCTCTGAGCTCCAGCAATACACCTGGCTTCCCTCTAACGTTACAGAATGGTATTAACACTGCGGCATTACCCTCATTGGTAGCACCGGTGTCCGTTGATGACGATGACTTAGTATCGACGCGTCCAAGAGCATTTCTAACCAATTTGAGAGCGTTTGGCGTGAATGGCTGAGTTAAAGAAAGGATAGAGGACGATGAAAAGGCATGAGGCCCTCGTGGAGAACGCAGAGCCATGAATCACAATCATGACCAGCGCTGCGTACTGATCCGAAATAGCTCTTTGTTTGTCACATCCGTTCAAATGTAACAGTATCTTGGCCCGAGAAGATTCCGAGAACTCATCCAGACTTGATTCACGATGTTAATTCGTACAGTAATTAATTAAGCCCGGGATAAGTTTTATGTGGTTGTTATAAATCCATCATATCATTTCGACTAGGAATACATAATAATCGTAAACATTCCATAAAAATACGGCTATACAATTTCAAACTTTGCAGACTTTTCACTGATACTGGCTGATTCCAGTGCCTTTTTCTCGGCGGACAACGAGCGGTCGACATGCTGTGATGTTACGCTGACGATTCTTGAGAGAGAAAACCAGGCGGGTAGAATAAAGACTCCATAAAACGATATTAATCACCAGTGTAGAGCGGGCTGAAGTTTCTACAACCCATGAGATAGTACTTTAGCCAACGTTAAATGGGTAAGAACCATGAAAACGTACGAAGAGTTGTTGCCAAATGCTGTGCACTGTCCCAAATATTCCACCCCGTGAAGCAGTCCCGTCGCGCGAGGAAGCTCTGAAGTGCCATCCCCAATAGAACCGACGGCCCAATACTTTTTGTTAAAAAGTGCAAAAGAGGAGAAAAGAAGTCAGAACTGATGGGCTAGAATGAGGATAATCTCATGCTCAAAATGTAATTCTGAAGAACATTTCTGGCTGTACTAATCATGATATACATACTAAAGCCATGGCCGAATGCCGGGCTCAACCAATCAAGCTTCCCGGGGTTCAATTTCGTGTAAATATTTTGGATAATGAAAGCCCAAATTAGCATCCGAGAGATAACAAAGATGCCCGCAGATATGACTCTTTTCTGTTGAGAATTTCAAATAAGAAACGTAGCTGCGGCGGCTATGTGATATATAAAGCGTACCTTGAGAGAAATGCACTTGGAGTCGAGATAGAATCCCAGAAATGTTATCGCAAGAACACCAGTAATTACGCTTAAGAGCGCGTAAACTCTTACCTGAGTTGCTTATGAGGTTCAATCAATGTGCACGAAAAACATGCGACTTGCAGAGAAGTAAAAGGTCAAGTATGTGGATGAATAGAACTAACTGTCTATTTCCGAAGTTATATCACGATGAAGTTTATCACATAAACTTAACCGATACTCACTGAAGAACAAAGGTAGTAGCCACCCTATTTCCTACGATATTATCATGCAGTAAAGAGTCTTCAGCTGTTCCTTTGCCGATGTGCGCTTTTCAACTTCCACTTTGGTGCCGTCCTCCCGTTGAACATTCTCGGAGGAATCAAAAATAAAACAGGAAGACCGACGACTTGCAAAATGACAAAAGCCAGATGTGTAGTATAGGACACCTTTCCACCTACAGAGCAATTGGCATTGATGCCCAGGTTAACGGCACTAATTCCACAAGCTAATGTCAATGGTAACAGAGGGATAGAATCAGATCTTACCCACCCACTATCTGGCCGCTACTCTTGAATGCAAGCCAGATAGCTAAATACCGACCACGCTTTGTATGTTTAAGACAGGCAAGAACTATGACTCCCTACAGCAATGCACAGTTAGTGAAGCCATCGCCTCTTCTATAAGATATGTGACGTACCTCTGCAGCCCAGTATAACCTCGCAGAAATCCCACAAATCACGGCTCCGAAGATAAAAAACCATTCCTGCAAGCCGTCAATATGATTATGGTCAACATAAGATAAATAAAGCCTACAGCTCCATAACTGCTGTTCTGTTTTAAAAAATATCGATCAGGACAACTAACATGGACGATGCAAGGGAATTATGTTACAAAGAGATGACGAATATGGGACCCGTCCGATAGTACCAAGAATTAACGTATACTTAACGCCAATTCTGTTTACAAGCAATGCACTGCAGATACATCCAAGACCCATGAGGGCGAACACGGTTCTGATAAAGGACAAGGACTTGGCGAAATACGATCAAATGCGGGGTGACATACGGATTTGCAGCACTGAATTAACAATATTCATCAGTAATATCCAAGAGAATAGGTGCACCTTTTGCTTACTTCACAAGGCATGGCACAAGCGCTTCGCCAGCACCAAGACTGTTAGTCGCGTTCCTGATAAAGGTTTCAATTGTCTGAAAAACTATATGAAGTATGTAAGACTAACCATACACTGGAGCAAGGAAACTGATACCGTAATAGGCGGGGATAAGAAATATATATTAGACATAAGCTGAAAAATTAATACGTACATTCCAACGAAAAAAAACTGGAACAAGGTTCCTCTAAAAAAAGATGGCCGCGAGATGCCATCTTGACTCTTCTCCTTCAATATCGATCCAATTTCGCTGCTCATGACGTCCAGTAAGAGTGCGTTTGTAACTGAAAGAAGGTAGTAGATGCGGGGGTCATCCCTGCTGCTTATCGCAGGTGTATAGCCTCCTTGAATAACTGCAATACTGGCGAACTATGGCGTTATGTAAGCGCTTAAGCAGTAATAGCATACCAGACGGTGCGTCCCGAACGACATCGGACACCTCTCTATTCATCCACCACTCGTATAGTTAGTTTTTGAGACGATCCATATAGTGCATATGATGGAGCCCGGAATGGACTCAGAAGTAGCTTCTATTTCAATGTTTGAAGACTGGGGACTCACGACGGATCAAAAATTCAGGTCTAATTTGATTGAATTTACCAATGTAGCAATATCTTTGTTCCAGTGCCGGATGCCAAACAATTATATCGAGTGTGCGTTCGCGAACGTCCAACTTGAAAAGGATCACACCTTACTCGGCAATGTGTACAATCGGACTGCGTGTTTAAATGCGTGGCTACCATATTCGTATCTCTTTACGAAAAGAAAATAAGTCTATCGCCTCGATTCCGCATGCAACTGATTCTTTCATTCCTACCTCTTTTTTTCAACGACTTCCAGGCCATAATCCAAAATCCACTGCAAAACGCCGAAACACACTTGTTAAGTCTAACAAAGAGGACTACAGATTTGGTCCACTGCGTATCGACTGGATGGAATTTGAGGATGTTAGTAGCACGTCGGGAGTGTCTGGAAAAGAGAAGGATCGCAGTAAAGGTGTAGGACCATGCTCATGTCTACACATCGCTTGTCTAACTCTTAGTTCTGTAGCCTCAGGACCTGCGAAGGCCATTTTTAAGCCAATCAAGTCTGGTACTAGTAACCTGCCTGAAGGCATTATCCATGTTTTCCGAGAATCTGCCAGCCCCCCGTCTGCAGAGGAACTTCAGGAAATTTCGTTGAGTACGCCGATTGTATCCGATGGTGCGGAAGGTGTTATACTCGGTGTCCTTGCCGTGCCATCATGGATGACACCGTCCGATTTTTTGGCTTTTGTTGCCCCTGCTGCAGAGGGAATTTCCCACCTCCGAATAATAACGTGAGACGGAAAGAGAATCTCAAAAAGATACCATTCTTTACTTATATTCTGTAGAGATTTCTCTCCTAATCGCTCGCTGGTTATTATAAAATTCTCAAATCCAGCAGATGCAGCGGAGTTTTCGGAAGCATATAATGGTAAACCATTCAACTCTGTGGAGGTAAGCGATGCTTTTAAAAAGGAAGCCCGCCGCTGACATTCATGAACCAGCCTGAAATATGCCATGTAGTCCATGTTCTATCAGTTGAATTTGATGCCGAAGATGGAGTTTCCCAGGCAATAGCTCGACTTGGAACTCCACAAGGATCTGTTTATGAGCTTCCTACCTGCCCGGTATGCCTCGAGCGCATGGACTCCGCAGTCACAGGTCTTATCACTGTCCCGTGCTCACACACATTCCATTGTATGTGCTTAAGTAAATGGGGAGATAGTCGGTGCGTATGGAGCAAGTCCTAATCAAGGAACGTCCTTCATTCTTTTTCAATATAGATGCCCCGTGTGTCGGTATTCTCAAACGCTACTCTCCTCTCACCCTACATCTTCCTCCTCTACGCGACAAATCCCCTTTGCAAACCCTTCCTCGGCACCCGCGTCCCGTTGCTCATCTTGCTCCTCTACTACAAATCTGTGGATCTGTCTCATCTGTGGTAACATTGGCTGTGGTCGTTACGGGCAAGCTCATGCGCAAGCACACTACCAATCCACCACTCATCTATACGCCCTCGAACTAGAAACTCAACGAGTATGGGACTATGCAGGTGACGGTTATGTTCATCGTCTGATACAGAACAAAGCGGATGGGAAGCTAGTTGAACTACCCAGTGCAGCTTCCTCGATGGGTGCGACCCCTCGAGAAGGTGGTTTAGGTCCTAGTCAGGAGGATGCACTTAATGCCGAGAAAATCGAGGCAATAGGGATTGAATATTCCTATCTGTTGACATCCCAGCTCGACTCTCAGCGCTCATATTACGAAGATCAAACTTCTGCCTTAAGAAACGAAGTGTCTGAACTCAAAGGACTCATCGAGACATTAAGCAAGGAATTTGAACTCGAACGTCGTCGTGCACGTGAGGAGGAAGCGAAGAAACAGAAAGAACAGGATGCCATTATAGCAGATATACTGAAGGAAAAGGCGAAAGCGGAGCATAAAACTGAGAAGGCGATGGAACTGGCGCGGAAATTTGAAAAGGAGTGGCGGGAAGAACAAGCAGTTAGCGAGGGTCTGATGAAGAACCTTGGAAAGATGAAGGAGAAAGTAGAGGTGGCCGAAAAGGAGAAAAATGATCAATGTCAGCAGATAAAGGACCTCGAGGACCAAATGCGGGATGTGATGTTCTTCTTAGAGGCAAAAACGAAGATAGAACAGGGTGATGGGCTGGAGGCGGAGCTTGCAGGAGGGAGTGTCGAGGTACCCATGCCCGCCCCATCGGTCAAATCTGCCAAGAAGAAACGGCACAAAAAATGACCAGTCTTTCGTTACTTTCGCAGCTCCGTGATGGATTTTACTATCTTATGTTGGACCCAGGACCTCGGCATATCAATATGGGATTTCAGTTCTCGGCACTTCGTTGTGGTGGGGTTGTATCCACGTCTTGCATGCTATATGTACAGACATTGTGTTTGTCACTTGACGCAACTATTCCTGGATATTAGGGACTAAAAGATTATACGATCCGTCTATGTTTTAAAATATACCAAGTAATAGTAAAATTAAATCCGATTAATGACTCCGTCCGCCACAATGTAGGTACAAAATGCGCTCGTTATATGTCTAAATTACAAACCCTCAAAGAACGACAGATCTTGTGCCGACAAACCTCCCGTCTTCCCAGAAGCAGGGGTCGTTGGATTACTCGTTAAAGCCATAGGCTGCAATGTGCTCTGCCGACCGCCAAAGCTTCCAGGTATAGGAGTGTGTGTCTGCATTGGCGGTGATGTAGACCGAGAAGATGGCGCAGGCTGAAGCACATTGCTATTCGTCGGCATCGGGAACTTCCATTGTGACAGACTGTCCGACCCGTTCGCAGTTGGACGGGGCGGCGAAGGCGCCAAACTGGCCATGGCATTAGCTTGCTGAGCCTGCATCGTCGACCTTCCATTGATCGTCGGTCCCTCGAGGGGCGTCGTATCCCCACCGAAGATATCGAAATTTGATCCTTTGGTGTTCCTAGGAGGCTCGGGAGGAGGGATAGCTTCAGGGAGCGGGGATGGAGGTGCAGGCCATTTCCCACGCGCCGCGGCTGTTTCCAGCAGACTCAGAGTACGCTGGTGGTCAGCAGCACGCGAAGGTCTGCGAGGGGCAGCTTTCGCTGCTGGGGCTGGTACCGCCTTAGCTTGACTATTCGCCAGAGAAAGCGAGGGTGGCGGCGGCTTGAACGAGAAAGCCAGTGGTTTGGCTGGCGGACGCGGGGGAGATGGTGTACGCAGGGGGGAAGACACGAAATCATCAAAGTCATCGAACCCGACGTGTGACGTATCGCTGACCAGCGTTGCAGAGGGCGTGCTGTGGTCTGAAAATGCAGATGCGAAGCTGGAATCGAGTGATATGATAGGGGCATTTCTAGGAGCGTTTCCTTCAGCAGGCGAGGAGAGGAAATCAGAAAAATCGTCGTCGTCGTCTGTGGACGTGAACTGTGTAACCAATGGTGGTGGCTGCACAGGTGTGTGAGAGGGGTGAGGAGGGGAGATAGGGCGTGCGGGAAGCGGCGTATGAACGCGGGAGGTAGGAGGGGGGGGAAGAGGTGTATGAACGCGGGACATAGAAGTATGAGGTGGCGGAGGAGAGCGAATAGACGTCTGCGAGGCTGCTCTAGAGCCCTGCTGTGGTCGAGAAGGCGACGGGGGGCTAGGAAAACTGAATCCAGAAAGGCTCGGTGATGCCGAGTGCGAGGTGGGTTTATTGGACATGATAGCTGTTACGGTGCGCTTTGCGGGCACAGGGGGGGTCTCAGCTCGTGATGTCGATGTCCGTGACTGGCTCATGGGAGTCCGTGCACGACTTGCAGGGGCCTCGCTATGAGTCGCAGGAGGTGCCTTAGCAGATGTCGTCGGAGCCGCGAAGTCGAAATCGAACGCCGGCCATCCGTCGTCCAATGTTGAGGTAGGTTTAGCAGCCGGAGCTACGTTGGTACTCTGCTGTTGCTGCTTAGGTGCTTGTGGCACAACAGGATGCGAAGTGAAGCTGGGTATGGTAGGCGACATAGAACGGGATATCGGCTCCTGGGTCGTAGGCTGGGGCGTGGATGAGCGGGGTTCAGCAGGGGGAGAGCTAAAGAACGCCGCAAAGTCGTCGTTATCTATAGACTGTTGCGGCGGTTGTTTGATGGTCGGCGGCTGTGGTTGTCTAGATGGAGACGCCAACGGAGGCGGCCGCGGTGGAGGCGCCAGAGGGGCTGGAAGCTTCGTAGGCAGAGGTGATGACTGGATCATGCTCGTCAATGCACCGAGTGATGCCTCGTGATCGTGATCAGGATCATCAGAAGCGCTTGGGACGATGTCAGACAGGAACTCGAGATCGTCTGAGGACAGCGCAATTGAGTCGCGCGGGCTGGTTGATGATGATTTGCCACGCGAGAAGCGGCCAAGGAAGCGGGAGACGGCGGATGGGGGTGCTGCTGGCGAGAGGATGTCGGGTTGCGATGGGGAAGTAATGGATGAAGCAACGGGCATGGGACTTGGTTCTGGAGGCTTGCTTTCACTCGTCGAGGCGAAGGAGGAAGCCGTAGGTGATGGATTCTTCGCATTGGCCAGAGTCGGGGTAGCAGCTCTGGACTTCACGACGTCAATACTTCCTCTCGGCGTCGCAGTAGTCGCAGCCTTTGGCACAGGAGGCGTGCTCGGTGGCCGACTGGGGGACGCAGCCCTCGCAGAGCTCGTTCCATCAGTCGAGGCTGTTTTCCGTCCAAAGAATGACAACAACCCGCCGCCTGTCTTTTTCTTCGCGTCATCCACGGGTGACACTTCTTCGTCCTTCTTTTCGATTACTCTCCACCCAGAGGGCGCAACATCATCTTGGGCCACATCAGGCTGGGATTTGACAAATGCTTCCCAGGAGGTGGATCCCTTGGACGCCATGTACTTGGTCATTGGGCTTGAACGTGTTACAGGCAAGTTACGCGTAAGACGTAAGGCTTCATTCATGTGTTTACGCGTGAAGGTCGTGGAGAACTGGGTGTAAGGCGGGAGAACTAGATCTTGCGGGATGATTCTGTTCACGATCGCTGCACTTTTCGAAAGAATGTACAACCTCTAAGCCCACCTTCGTACCAGTGGAATCAATCGAGACTTACATGCCAACAGCCTCAACTATGTCCCCCGACCTGCTATATTCTTTTGAATCGGTAGGTGGATCTGTCTGCGGCCAAAGATCACCCGATATCTCTTCAAACTGTTGTAGTATAGATGCCAACAATTCTGGAGGCTGTGGTTATAATAATTAGGATGTAAGATAGCAGACAGAAAGTATATACTGACAACATGCCGATCTTGTTTCTCTTTCTGCTGCTTTGCGGCCTCCCATTCATCGACCGCTTCGGATTCCTGGTCAGTTTTTGCAGACTCGGGCCCTCCCCAGGACGCACCTCCCCACGCATCGGCATCTGCGGAGGGTAGCGCGAGGGTAGGTTTCGCGGGTGACCATGGATCGACGTCTGCTTCATCAATGTCAAGTGCAGTCTCAAAAGTACCAAATGCGTCTGGGCTTCCTGGCGCAGAGGAAGAACGTGGCAACGGAGATGATGGTGGAGAGTTTACAGGAGATTGAAATGATGGCCCGGGGGAATCAGGAGCAGTGGGAGGTTCATCGATGTGCACAGGAGGCGGTGAAGCTGCGGGTGATGACGGGGTACTGACTTCGTCGACTGGTTGAGGAAGAGGCGGTGTTGGGAGTGAGGTGTGGCCGATGGGTATGCTCTCGTATGGTGAGACCTCTGGTTCCCAGCCCGCAGCAGGCATTGAATCGCGTGTCCAGAGAGAGGCATGGGAGTCGGTGGGCTCATCCCACTGGATGCCAGCACCAGTTGCCCAGGAAGGCATTGCAATGTCTGCTTCTTGGCCATGGGTGAGCTCGGCAGGTGGGAGCGAGGGTAGGTCCCAGGACTCGGCGGGGTGCGAGAGGACAGGTTTTGGTGTTTCTCCCCAAGCATTTGCCCAAGGGTCGTCCATTTTGATTTACATATACTCGGGGCGTGTGCAGCCCAGAGCACTAGTTGAGCTGCTAATTGGCAGTAAAGAGCGTCCTCCGAGCTCAGTTCAGTTGGGCCCTGGCCGCACCCGGTCACGTGAATGAACACTTGTCTGCTCGCTCGGAGGCTTCAACTCATCCGGTCATCCTCCTCTCCGCTCGACATCTTCCTCCCGCAGCCTCTCTGGCCTGCCACACTCTCCTCCTCCCCCATGGACAACGCCCACGGCGGCAGGCACATTCTCGACTGGGACGAGACTGACGTTCACAACTGGCTCTCAAGTATCGGCTACCCCCAATATGAGGCCCAACTCAGACGTTAGTCTTCTCATGATTCGTCGTCCCCTGCTCACCTCCTACCCAGACCACGACATCAGCGGAGATGCCCTCTGCATGCTCGACTCTGAGGGCCTCAAGGCCATCGGTATCGCAACCATTGGCCAGAGGCTCGCCATCCTCAAAGCTGTTTATCTCCTCAAACTCGCACATAGCGTTCCAATAGATGACGACCATTATGTACCCCCATGCAAGTCTCCTTCTCCCGTTACATCCTGCACAAAACTCACGATACCCATTAGCTGAAGCTTCCGAACGGTCAGAAAACATGTCCGTGGAGAAGCTGCACTCCATAGTCCGCGAACAAGGTACCGCCGCCATCCCCCCGCATCTTCGCTGTATATTTATCCGTCTTCCCTCTAGCTCAACGACTACAGACATTGGAAGACGAAAACCGTAATCTCAGCACCTCCCTGCATTCATTTGTGGATGAGTTTCATGCCTTCAAAGCGTCTCTTACCAAAACAGTATGTAGTCTGCGTGTCCACCTCTTCACCACCGCCTCATAGTATATTAGGACGAATCTGCAAGTCCTCTCAGAAGGCAGCCTTCTTTCGGATGGGACAACTTTGTCAAGCCTCAAAAATCACCTACCAAGGCCGAGCCTGCCGAATCCCCCCACCCGTCCCCTCACCGACTCGAACACGACATCCCGTACCGGAATGGGAACCAGTCCTCATTTGCTTCGTCGTCGACTTCAGGCGACAAATCACGACAACAACAGCAACCTGCATCATCTGAATCCCCCAATGCCAACCAAGCACCGTCGTCTAAGCCGCAACGGCAAGAGAGTTCCGACAACCTCAAGAGCTTCAAGGTCAGCTTGGAGGATCCCACATGGAAAGTGCTGCCTGCAGCTCTCAAGAAATACCGGATCAACAATGATAACTGGGAGAACTATGCTATGTTCATTTGTTATGGTTCAACAGGTGCGTTATTTCGTCGCCTCCCTTTTATTGTTTGACTTATCCTCTCTTCCTCAGGTAATCGAATAGAGCGATGTCTCAGCTACGACGAAAAGCCTCTTCTTCTCTTCCAAAAACTCAAGGACGCCAAGAAGAACCCCGTCTTCATGTTGAAGCACATCAAAGATATCCGCTCCCCCATCGCTGTCGCCCAGCAGAAGCACGCCGCCCGAAAGGCCTCCTCTGTCATTTCAAACGATACCACAGTCACCAGCGCGACCCAGGGACACCACAAGGCACCATCAACATCCCATACCCGCACCATCAACCGCCCTCCGAAACTCGAAGTGCAAGACTTGTCGGCGCAGACGCCGTTGTTGTCCACGTCCCTGAGCCCTCAACCTAGATGGCCGGAGCCTGGGCTCTCCCCTGCGGTTAGCGGTGATCGGGGAGACGAAATAGGTGTGCCGCCAGCGTCGGCGGGTGTGCAGAATCCGCACAGTAGTGTGTCAACTACGATGAGCGGGACGACTCTGCTGGGCGGATCAAGTAATGGGCACGAGAGCGGCAGCAGCATGAAGACGAGGATCGGCGTTGAGTCTGGGGAGCAATCGGCCACCACTGGCACCGGCAGAGAAATGCCAGTCGCAAATCCGAACGGGGTGTCGTATGCGGTAGCGATCTACCCATATATGGCGGAGCAGGATGATGAATTTGATGTCGTTGTGTGAGCAGCCATTTTTTTTTTTGTTTTCGCGCCTATTTTTTTTCCTTTTTTACTGATCAGTGCATCGCAGCGGAGATACGTTCGTTATACTTTCGCGTGCACGCGGGTGGTGGGTCGTGCAGCGCGACCCAACGGGGTCCGGCATCGTCGACACGGACATCGTCAAGCAGGGCTGGGTTCCTGCTGGCTGTCTCCTCGAGACGAACGTGCCCGTGGCGTCTGCAATCGCAGAAGCGACCGCGGCGAAGGGCGG